>BEXV01004012.1:9856-32162 GCA_003118195.1 Hemicentrotus pulcherrimus | reverse complement strand
AAAAAGCTACACACGTCCATGTGATAAAATATCTTCAACGGATGTAAACCTTAAAATAGAGGTCAATACCCATGCTCCTATAAAAGTAAAAAGGCCATCTTAGTCAAACCACATGGTTAAAATCTTAAATTCTTGGGAAGAATTCATCTTCTTGGTACGGAAAAACATGGCGTACAAGGAGTTAACCACAAAGTTTGTCAACCTCTATCTAGTATGGCTATTTGCTCTCGCCACAGGAGCACTATCAATAATTTACAGTATTTTCTCTCCACTCTGCTTGCTGAATTATTCATGTCATTATCTCAGCTTGAGCCGATCTTGCCATTAATAAAATGCAAGAATGGGGAGTAACAAGATGACCATATACGGACAAAAAGTGCTGTTCAAGAAAATAACCATGCCAAAACACAGAATCAACACTCATGGTTTCACACTGCCATAAAGTAGTTTTCTTTTACTCTGCACAATAGAAACCAGTGCTGTGCACAATTCATTTAAAATGTGCTTGCATATGTTGCATAATCATATTAACTCTTTACAAAAGTATTAAAGTAAATGAATTAGATTGCAAGCATTGTGTGTGCTATCCTGTGCAGTAGTAGAGCAGTACTTTAGTAGCAGCACAGATACGTGCTATTACTTTTACCTAAAACAAATACAAAGACCTGTGTATGACAGATTAAAAAGTTCAATAAATATTGTCAGCAACTTCAGTTTGAAAAGAGTTGATTATCCATTTACGTACACTGTATTTTTTGATTGACAAATATTATCAACTTATCAGATAATCCAACCTTTAAAAACTTGTAATATCATCCAAAGAGATTTGTCTTTTCTCGTTCACTTTCTTTGTACAGCTGTTACCCTTGAACAATGCTACTAATATCTAGTTCGTTCTAATCCACTCAAACACCTCAGATATATTGGACAGCTTTATAGCTCCACAAAATGTCAGACCAGAAGACATCTTCAACGAGCTCTCTTTGAGGAACCCTTGCAAGTTTTTATCGGCTCTGATATTAAACTTTCCTCCCAATAATCACGGGAAGATGTGAGACCTAGAGGATGAGAAGTAAGACTTGGAGTCAAATGACAGAGTCAATGACAGACTGGGGGGAGCAAGGGGAAGGGGGAGGGGGAGGGGAAGGGAAAGCAACAACAACAACAAATGTTTGTCACATTTTGAGGTACCTATTTTTACTGACAATTCTCAGTCAAGTAAAAAGATAAAGCTACCCCATTTGAAGGCGTTTTGGGGGATTTGTATTACATCACTTTATAATTAAAGGAAACTATTTGGACAGAGAAAGGCCATGACTTCACTATCATGTCATGTATGGTGAATAAACTATTGCAACTTATCAGATAACACTTCCGGGTCATATCCTACAAGAATCCAGAAATTCCAACATCTACCCCAGGCAAGATTGAGCCCTAAACATACCTTTACATTTGGTTATATTGTGCTCTGATGCTAACTTCCCCCTCTATTATTCACATATTTATGAGCAAGTTTAAGTTTACAGAAAGACTACTCTGAGCCAAGTTCAGTCGACTATGACTAACAGTTTATCATTTCATCCTTTTCTTTCAATCAATGGGACTTTTCTCTTTCTTTGGTTTATCCTTCCAGGCTGCTTATGACCTAAAAATGGTTGAGGTAGTAAGTATTAAGTCAGGACTGTTTCCCCTTAATCATTTGTTTGTTTGTTCATTTGTTGTTCATTCTTTAAGTCATTTAATAATGATACCACTAGGACACTAACGCAATGACTGCATCATCACATGCTAGATGGTGAACAAACTTTTAAAACTTATCAGATAACACCAACAGTTCATATCCTGTATGAGTGCACCCTCATTAGCCCAACTTAGGCTTGAGCTAGAGATATGAGATAACACCAAAAGTTCATATCCTGTATGTTGGTGCATCCTCACTTTAGCTTGAGCATAAGATGACACGAACAAGGTATTTTGTCATTTGGTGCAGTATACATGTATGTTACCTCTTATCGTGTAGTTCTGCACATAAATTGACACTAAATGTGTCATTTCACTTCATATATTTGGTCTCACGTACCATGTTAAGCAATCAGAAGTGTTACTTACAAAAATCAGATATACAACGTCATCTGTTATTGATAGGAAAAAAGAGCATTCACCCTTGACCGATCAATGCTTCTTGTGAAATAACAAGGACATTGAACATTAAATTCCCCTTTTTTCCATGAGCCGAAGCTAGGCACTTATGGACAACAGCTTTTAGCTGCGTCTGAGTCCAAGTGCAACCAACTGAATGCAACCGTGAAACTGCTAAATATATGCATCATCACTCTGAATTAACTCAAACTTAATTACGATCTTGTTAAATGCTACGGATCAGAACGAGTGGGCTTCAAAAAAACTAAGACTAATGAGGACAAAGCTTATTGACAAAAAAAACCCAGCTCGTATTCCGAAATAGCCCAATCTGTGAATTGTGACACAGATGTATGGCATGGCCGGCATGCTTGCCTGCTTTGCAGTATATCGCTTTACACACCTGAGCTACTCCCGAAAGACAGAAAGGCCTGGGAAGGTGTTACATTCAGTACAATGACTTAAAGGGTACCGGTAATCAAGTTCTTGTTATGGATGTACCTGCAATTTCAGAGACACTGGCTACAGGTCATTGGCCAACATTCTTCTTAATTTCAAACCTATGAAGGTTTGTACTTGGTCAAATTCTATTCAGGATAGAACAAGGTCTGAGTTTTGTCATGGTTTAAAAATGACGAAAATCAGGTGTAACTGAATAAGAAAAACATGTGTCATTTTGCATAAACCAGTTTACTAATGATTTTTTAAAATAATAAGCTTAATTTGTAAAAAGAAATTACCCTTGAAGACCCTAAAAGCTTGTAGATGCTTGCCCAACATAGCAACAACTAAAGTAGATTTCTTCTACCAAACATATTATATGACAAGCGCATAAAATATCCTCATTAACAGGGCTTCATGGACGCAATATCCATCAAAGTTTTATACACAGGTAAACATGTCTATTTGTTATCATGTGCAGTACACATAGAATGCTTGGGAAGAAAAAATGTGTTAAAAACAAGACAATTTTTTCTGTAGATTACATACAAAGAAAGGCACCAACATACTGTATATATATCAGTACATCATTGGACTATAGTCTTGTAGTTTATTTAGTTCAGAATGATTTTCTTATCTTTTCTTGTTAATTATTAATTTCCTATTACAAAGTTTTAAAAGTCATTATTCATGGAATTGAAAATTGGGTGTATACTTTACTTGATTCGATCTGTGTTTACATGTATGTAGTTTTCACCAGTAACAGAACTGATGCATCCTTTAATGCAGCAAGACTTACTGCAAACACATAGTAATCTAATTTCACAGATCAGAAAAAACAAAATCTGTAGTTTCCATAACATGCTTCCATTACCATGCCAACATGACCGTAAAGAATGGCTGACCATGCGGTAAATACACTAATCAGCCAACAAAAAGCCTCTTAAAGATGTAAAACAAAGAATACATGCAAAACCATACTTTTCAATGCCATATTACAATTGAAATATGGAAAACAAAAAATAACATGTACAAAATTCAGTGCCACATTATTGATGTTATATATGGAGAAAAAACAATAGAAACAATATTTTTCAGTGCAATATAACAAATGCAATAAGGAAAACAAGAACACATTATATACACAATATCTTTAGAAGGCGCGGATTTTGTGTGAACACGATTTCTCATCTTGATTTCCCTTCCTGTGTGGAGTGGGGGAAGCTTCTAACTTGGATGAAAATTCAAGCCTTTGATGATTAGAAATGGCATCCAAAGTGATTCCTTCATTTCGCAAACACTCCAACCTATCAGAAGCACTAAGTGATCTGAATAATCCACCTTTGTGTTTCATCTGCTAGCTGAGAGCTAGAGGGGTGTTAACCCACACACTTTTACGTTAGGCCTGTCTTCATCAGCTCGAGTTTGCCAAAGAGCCAGCTATTTCTGATTCGTGAAATTAGCCCGATCACGAAATAGTGGGCTATTTGGCAGGTGAAAACGCTTTTTGCTCGGGCAATCTTCCCAAGATATCTTGGGCTAGTTTGCAAAATAGCCCGCTATTTGTTCGTTCCATCTTCACCAGCCCGAAGACTCGCACTATGAGCGAACACAGAGCAAATTTCTTGAGCTCGAGTTTTGAGCTGATGGAGGCGCAAATCAGAAATAGCAGGCTATTTGGCCAACTTGAGCTGATAGAGACAGGCCTATGAAGTTGATGTCGTTGAATTCTCTACTCCGCATCAATTTCAACAAGAAAGTGAAAGAAATAATGAAGAACTACATAGGGGAACATGATCACTTCATCATGGTCACAATTGTGGTTAGGGCATGCATGTAACTAGATGGAAAAATAGCTTGGCAAACACCATCTTGCAAGGAGGAACCGATGGGAGAAGAAAGAGGACAGACTAGGACATGGACTGACAACATCAAGCAGTGGACGAGCATGTCAATTGAGCAGCCAACTAAAACAGCTGAAGACAGGAAGTTATGGAGAATCTGTGTCTCAAGGTCCAAATCATTGTTGCCCCCAACAACCTCAAAGCTATGGGACATACATGAGTGTATAAAGATACCGGTAGATAGCTAGATAAATTTCAATGAGTCTTATCTTTTACATCATAAAATTCCTACATGGCTTCATTCTTCATATTCAATTTGATTATCCCTGTGTTTTCAAACCTAATTTCATTTTACTTAATTTTTACTTTTTCACAAATATGTACATTAGCTTTTACCCGCATTTTTTCCAAGAAAATTTAATAGATTCCTATTATAACGACATGCTGTACAAACAAGTTAGCCATAGACTTCTGCCGCCCTACGACTAGATGATACCCTCGGATTATGGAGGCTTTCATTGCCTTTAAGTAGAACAGGCAAAGCCGCGGTAAAATGCAATCAAGATTCGTTGCCTTTGACATGGATGAAATCAGACATTGCACCGGCTTTACTGTAATTTTCTCATTCATGGCTGATAGGGCGGGGGTTGGCAAATTCTGTAGCAAGGTTTCCAGGGCGACTAGGCATCAGATACATAAATTTTAACATGGTTATTATGGTAGCTTATTATCCTGTACAAGAAATTCACAAATGAAAATATTCTTGGCATGATGTAATTCCTTTTAGCATGACATGGGCAAAGCCAGATAGTGTGACATTTCAGGGGGACTTGTACATGTATCATGACCAATCTCTAGTTGGAAAGACTTTAGTTCAATAACAGAACCTTTACGTTTTAATGAGGGAAATCACAGCTGAGAAGGTACAACTTATATTTGGTAAAAAAAAATATATAAACAAGGGAACACCAGCAACTAATTCAATTCAAAATACTAAAATATAGCAGTTGACAATTAATTTCAGTTATGCGAAACCTTCATCCCAGAAGAGCAACAACTAAATTATTCATGCAATTTTTGTTCTGAAAATTATGGTACAACATTTAATAGCAGGTGTATGAATCTCTTCAACACCAGTCACCTGACATACATGGGAAGGAAGCATCCATATATTTGAATACATTTACTTGATAAACAACTTTGCATAGTATGTCACATTATCTAGAAAATGGCAATGCACATGTCATCCTGAGAAACTGTACATGTACATCATATTCTACATAACTCTCGCATACACTTTGGTGGGAAATCTTTGGATTGATTGGCAAGAATACAATAAACCTCTCTGTAAGACTAAAGATATTTCTAGGGGTGAGGTCTCCTTTAAAAAAAATTACTAACTCCAAGTTAACTAGTGTTGTAAACTCTTTTCTTGTTTTTTTTTTTCTTCTTTTTTAATGTTATGATTTGAAAACTTGGAAGAGTCAGAGGAAAGAGACAGAGATGGAGAGAGACAGGGAAAAATGGAGAGACAAAGAGATGGAGAGACAGATAGAAAATGAGAGATACAGACGGACACACAGAGAGAAAGAAAGAAAACATGTCATATAGACAGAAAAAGAGACAGAGAAAAACAGAGAAAGAGAGACAGCTTGACAGACAGGGAAAGATAAATAAAGAAAGAAAAATACAGAAATGAAAAGACAGGCACGGAAGAGACAGAGACAGAGCAAGAGTGACAGAGAGAAGTGTAGCTTGGGGGGTAAAATGGGAGGCAGATGTTAGACGCACTAAAACAAAAATAATCGGTATTGACACGGACTATGTCTGGAGGCGAGAAATTGGCTGTCGCCTTTGCGTTATTCATAACTAATATGTAATGGAATAGGAGGGTAGATGATAGTAGCGGCTGGCTGGCAGAGTTAACACATACAGCCAGACGTGCTGCGTTAACACATGGAGTAATTGATTGCACAGATGTGTTCCGATGAGTCCTGGGCCCGTTTCACAAAACTTGTCATCAGTGACAAATGACAGTCTTTGTTATAAGCTACTGAAATCCTTGCTTCTCATTGGTTATCAGCAGATTTGTCACTGATTTTTGTCATTTGCCATTGAAAAAAGGCTTTGTGAAACAGGTCCCTGTTCTATGATTTTATCATTGCTCATGTTACTGACATGCCGGCTGTTTTATTTTGGTATCTTGTCTCAACTTCTGTTAAAGTAGTCACCTGAAGAAAATTCACGACAAATGATAATTATTTACAAATTATACATGGATGGAAAGATTTTCTGTTGAAAAACAGGAATATTTGGTGAAAAATAATATAGATATCATGGAAAGGTGTAAAAATTAAATTTTGTGGCAAGCTGTGTCTCGCATGTGACGTCACAAATCTTGACGCTCTACAGAGGACCGCTGAAGACAGGAAATCTGGATCTCAAAATTAACATTTTTGAGAGATGATTACTGCAGGCCCCAAACATATTTTGAAGAGGGAAGTTGTGTTTGGTCAGTAAGGCTTCCCCTACTCAATGATATGAATTTTGGCACACGCATTGGCACACAGAAAAGGAAAACAAACTTTTGATAATCCTTTTTTCCACTTTGATTGTCTTGTTCATTATTTTAAATGCTATTGATCATTTCTTTTCATTTCAATCAATTCCTTCACCTATGACGCAAGCATATCAAAACATTCTTCTTCCATACAATAATTGATTTCAAAACTTCACTGTCAATGTCATGTACATACTGTATGTAGCTTTGATGTCTCCATTGTAAAATAAAGGCAGACAGTCACACAGAAAGAGACCATGAGGTTTACAGATCCAATTCAAGAATCAATGAGCCAATTTTCAAAACAATGGTCATAATTTTCCACCCCATTAGACATCACTATCTCAATCTCACATGCACATCTCACATCCGTCTCTCGATCGCACGTAGCTCAATTGATCCAGGAAATTTTCGATTGCATATATAGCAGTCAAAGGAGCCTTGGATATCGGCGATCAGTAGGCCTGTCTTTATTAGCCCAATATTTCAAGACATCCGGCTAATTCAGGGCCCTGTTTCACAAAACTTGTTATCAATAACAGGTGCTAAATTTCTTTATCAAATTCACTCTCAGCCAATCACATGCTTTGATTTCAGTAGCTTATAACAGTTATTGAAACTTGTACTGATAACAACTTTTATGAAACAGGGCCCTAATCTAGAGTACTGAGCCCGATGACAATAGCTAATTTTATTTGAATAGAATGTTAGTGTGTGGGTGTAACTGGTTTTTTGTAATCATGTATCAATCAGATATGATTATTTTAAGTCTTGGGATCAACCTTGAACATCAGCATATGAAAGCTGTGACTCAGTATTGAACCGCCATCCATGATAAACAGTTTGTGTACACAGACAGAATGCAATGAGTGTACCATCGATGTAAATGTACTGCTAGACCAACTTACCAAAATATTAGACTATTTGCGTTCCACTTGCAATTACGATTTGGTCTTAATTTAGCTTAAGCAATTAATTCTCCAGGCAAACTAGGGCTTGTTCATGGAAGAGCCTGCTTGATTTTCAGTTTTTCACCTATCAGTATAGGCTACTTCACCTAGATAAGATGCACATGTATGAACCTGTTTGATGTTTCATGATGATTGTTTTACCTGACTGTTAAGAAAGCTTGTATATGCTTGTAAGTAAACAACCAGGGAACCTGTAGTTTTTAAGTCCTCTCAGAGGGACTTGATAATGAGGATTAATGCCTTACCAAAGGGCACAAGTGCTTTGACTTGGTTTTGAACCTTGAATCTCCCGCTCCAGTTATAATGACAACACTCATCTACCACTGAGCCATTGCTCCCGCATTTGGAGATGGGGAACTGAAAACTTAAAAATAAAATATTTTCCCCAAGAAGCGCTGATCAGTCTATCAAAGCTCAAGCTTGACAAGCCTAATGGAAATGCAGCAGGTATTGATCGGCAGGAAGACTTAAATAGGGATAGGGAAAAAATAAACATGACAAGCGCTTTGGAGGGGGAGATAGAATCATAAATCCAAAATAACTTTACATCAATTGATCCCATAGTGTGTACAGAATAATCAATAAAGTCTGACGCAAAGTTAAATGTACCTGAAACATATCTTATCAAATTAAGTCACTCTGTTTTCAAATTACATGAATCATGCTTGGGTAGTTCTGTGTAATGTTTGCCATCCTGTTTTCTTCTTTTGAATGAATCCGGTGGTAATATCAAACATGAATTCATAAAGAAAATCAATTTCATATGTTAAAGCAATCAATAAATTTCAAAGAAAGAATGAATTTAATGTAGCTAGCTTAGCCAAATTTAAATTCATGGACATACCCATACCGTATTTGCTGGCGTAAACGCCGCAGTATTTTTGGGAGAGAAAAAATCTAAAAGTTGGGGTGCGGAGTATATACGGCGACAGAGTAAAAAAAAATTAAAAAACCAAGTCAAAACCAGCACAAATTTGCACATATGGGAATACGAATGGTACAAAAACTATACCACTATGGAACAGGACATTTCCACACATCTTACCGACAATTTTACCTTGCATTGTTGACATGAAGACGCAAATAATCTTCCAAAAACATCTGCCGATACATCTTGATAAAAGTTCGTGCCAATGCATTGCAAAAGTAAAATAAGTATCCATGCAGGCAAATCGGCGTTCTCAATCCATTTCAATGTATACATCACAAAAAACTGCAAGCTTAGTCATTGGTGCAGGATACCTTGCGGTCTAAGGCGCTGGTTTTGGCTCCCAATCTAACTGTGCCGGCCTGGGTTCGACTCCCGCTTTCGTCCAAATTGTTTTTTTGCTTTTTTTTGTTTTAAAGGTCAAAATCGGGGTGCGGCCTATGCGAGGGTGCGGCATTATCGCCGTCAAATACGGCACATGTGTATGTTCAAACAGTGTGCATCCATGTTCTAATTCTTTCTAATTTTTCCAATTCAACTTATTAGCTAGGTTATGTTTTCTTATTGGATAAAGAAACAAAAATATTCTATAAATTAAGTTTCATCAACCATACATGTATACAAAATTCAAACTACATGTACATGTATGTCTGTGCATACACGTAGTACAATTAATGGAAAACTTTGGCATAATACACCACATTTATGCATGTATCGTGCCATATGCCACAATGCAGGAATGTATTAAATACAGCTGGGAGAACAAAGCTGCAATTTTCTGCTTTTCTGCTACACTATGTACACAGCAAACAGGAGGGGGGACAAATGGTAGGAAAAATGACGCCGTGTCACGGCTGTGCTCACGTCGCGTCAATCCAGCCATTGATTCCTCGTTATTGATCACCGAAAGAGACTTGCCGAAGCTAATGAATTTCATTTACTGTCAAGCGAGCTTTAATAGGACAATGTCAAACGGAGGCAGGACAAAAGTGTGACTGTATCACACTTATCACGCAGATCCATAAATAATGTATCCACCTGCCAGCATGTTTAAACAAGCCACAAATAAAAGATATCCCTCTCTCGTAATCAAGGGGATGTTTACTTTGACCTTCTCCTAGCTGGCATGCATTGTCCAGTGAGAGCCAGAAGGGTGTTAACTTTTCATACAGTAATTTTACATACACTTTAATAACGTCCTTCTGCCTCTTAGCAGGTGGCACCTGTAAGCATTAACAATAGCACCATTATGTACTCATTTCAGTTTCACCCTGGGCTTCAAATAAGCCATTGTAGAATAGTCATACCTACAATATTATAGCAATAAGCTTAATATCACAGTATGGGAGTATGGGAGTAACAGTAGAGGACGAGCGGATATGTCACAGACCGTGGATCACAAGGTTCGCAGTTCGAGTCCCACCGCGGCACTTTTAAATGTCCTTTGGCAAGACGTTAATCTACATTTGCCACACATGACCCAGGTGAGGTAAATGGGTTCCTGGTAAGATTATTCCTTGAAATGCACAGTGCGCTGATTACAGCTGCCAGAGCTAAAAATAGGGTAATAATTTCCAAAAATCTTTGGAAGCGCATAGAGACATTATATAATGTGATATGGGCTATACAAGAACCAAATATTATTTTTTATTATTACTAATGGCAGCAAGGTTTTATGTTTTTTCTTATCCTTCTTTGTACCTCTCTTTTTCTTATTACTCAAAGGGTTTTGGAAAAATTGATTTTTGATTTGCAGTTTGCTTGCCATTTATTAACTAACATCACAGGAATGTAAAAGACAGATTTTGGAGTTAAAGATGAAAATGATTGTAACAACCTGGGCCCCTGTTCACAACACTTATTATCAATAACAAATGCTAAAGTTCTATGAAAAATTTGCTCTCAGCCAATCAAATGTCACGATTTCAGTAGCTTGTAACTTGTTTTTATAGACAAGTTTTATGAAACAGGGATAACATCTACAGAAGATATGAACACATCTTATAGGTGTTATGTAGTATAAGATGTCAGAGTTGAGTGACATTAATAAACAATTGACTGACGTTTACCGAAGCGAAAGCTGGCTGATATTTCCAAAGGACTTTTAGAAGCACATAATCATAGAAGTTACTTACAATGAAATACAAGAATGTAATGATACAGTAATATAATTTGAATGGGTATATACAAGCAATAGGAATTTACAACAGCTAAAATAGAGAGGTTAGAACTTTAAGAGTGTGAAAAGAAAGAAAATCATCAAAATAGAAATAAGAGACAATTTCATTTATAAAGAGAAAGGATACAAAAGAGCATATAAATACATTAAAAATATAGATAAAGAGGCAAAATAGATACATGCAAGGGATGATTTCTTTAATAACACCCAGTTAAACCAGTTAAGCTGTTCACCTGTAAGCAGAATTCCATTCAAAAAATAAGATTTTCTGATATAACATTTGACACAGTAGGCTCTATGCATATTGTATGTAACTCTTGAAACATGAATGCATCCTGCATTAGTCTTTACCTGTAGCAAACATATGGCACTGAGCATATTGGCTTACTACAGCATCAAGGTTAACCCTAGGACTTAAAGATAGAGTTGAGTTCTGGTCAAGCGATTGCATAGTGAAAGAAACGTTGTGGAGTCGATCAAAAAAGGTTGATCATCTAGCATAGTATTGGTGTGTATACATGTACGTACTGCAAGGTTCTGGAATCATCAAAATGGTAAGAAATTTGGCCCAGTCTTGGTAAAGTTACAAGCACTGTACACAGAAAGATGTATATGGGACTACACGAACATGTGGCATAAAGATCTGTCCCGATTTTTATGATGTTACATGCAATATTTAGAATATTAAGGCATTTAAAGAGCCATGCTTTTCAAGGAACATTTTTATCTGATGTTTTTCCACACTTGCATATGATAACAATGATAACGCTCACGAATTATTTTTCACCTCTTTCCAGAATTCAACCTTCTCTTTATCTCTAATGAGCTCATTTAATGAAATCCCTCAACCTCACTCCCAATGGGAGCAGAGAGTGGCCAATTTATGGCAATCTGTTACCGCGTTGCCATGGAAATGAAATTGTGCTGACAGAGGAGTAAACAGTTGGTGGCATTCAAGATAGGATTCATAGATAGTCATAAAATGTAGACCAACGAATAAATGGGTAATTTTTGGATGCACAAGCAGTATGATCACATTACATGAGTGACCAATGGCCTAACGGGGTTCTGATTTAGATTTAAATCAGAAGTACATATGAGTTACACATACACATAGTGTACATTGAAATTGAAGGAAGATATGGAGAAACAGGGATGGGATGGAACAATCACGTGGGTATGGCAGAGGAAGGGAGAGAGTGTAGGGCAAGAGAGAGAGAGATAGAAATATAATGAAAGAGAGAGAGAGAGCAAGAAAGAGAGAGAGAGCAAGAGAGAGAGAGAGAGAGAGAGAGAGTAAGAAAGAGAGAGAGAGAGAACATCCATCATGTTTTTTAAAAGCCATTATACTCAGATTTATGCTGCATCATTCAGACACCTTTACATTTTATTCCATATAAATTAACAAGCAAGTCCTACTTTCACCCAACGGTAAAGTTGTATGCCTACATACTGGAAACATGGTAAATAGACTTCACCCATTTCATGCATTTGCCGGTTTGGGATCCAAACCCTCATCCTTTGAATTGAGAGTCCAATCAATGAACCCCTATACCACGACACCTCCACATGGCATAAAGCAGATAATTCAACGCCCCTCTGGCTCTCAACCAATGAGTCCTTCACAAAGCTGGTGGCACGTAGGAGGTTTAACCCCTTGCCTACTGGACCCAGGTGTTCCCTGTACTATGCCTATGGGAACGAGAGAATCCAGCAGTCAATGCCATGTGGATATCATGACCAAATACCATACATGACAGTCTGGGAGAGGGTGTGCATCCATGAAAATACAGGGGTGGCTTTTGACACTTAATTGCACCTGCTCAAGTTTCGTAGCGTGACCTTTCAGACTACTATGAAAGCGAGAAGGACAGAGCAAGGGAACACTTGAACGTGAAATCACTACAAACAGCTTGTATTTCAAATAGAGGATCACTGATGTGTTGGCCCAAATCCAGAAAAGCCTTACAACGCGAGAGTTTACATAGAATAACGTTTGACATCGTTCTGGCTCTGAACAGAGAATGCAATTCTGAGACTGTATGCTGGGTGAGAGAGCCAGAGGGCATCAATCACATATTTTAATGGAGTTGCATAGAATTAATGATTTTCATTCTCTGAGCAGATAATATATATTCATAAACAAAATGGTATTATGCCATGAGAGTTTATATAGTATTAAAGGGATCCGGTAACTTTGTCTTAGATTCTCAAAGTCAGTCAGGTCTTTAGGTCAGTAAGGAACCCCATGACTTTTACAAGCCAATCGCCTGTCTGATTATCAAGATATTTATGATTTGAAATTGAAACCGAATTTTGGGTTTGGCTAACCGTTTTCATAACACTACAGTCTATTGGGAAAAACGAGCATGGTAAAACTGGTCACTCAAAAGATTTTTTACATTATTGAGGCACTTCTTGATCTTTTTGAATCGCAATTTTTTTTAGGGCTTCAATATTACACCATATCACAGACACTGATAACATGTAGGGCCAGGTATCTCAGATTTAACATTGTTAAACAATCCCTTTAATGTCCTCTTAGATTTGATTAGGTGACATATTCTGTCACAAAATGTTGGCTATGAGCCTCAAAGGTGTTAAAATGTGAGAGTTTATTTATTTATTCATTCATTGGTGTGTAAAAAAACTAACGAGTGGTACAGGCTGAAGGGGTCATTTTACAACCAAACATTACAAATAGAGAACGTAGAAAAGAAATATATTATTTAAACAAAACCATTTGAATGGACAGATCATGTTGCTTTGATGACTTATCCCAAATTCTTTCCTTCAATTCAAGTGTAAATGGATTTTAAAAAGTCTCAAAACATTTCATTTGCTGACAAGTGTCACTGTCTAATTTAAAATGACTGCTAAAGTAGCACAACATAAAGTTTAGATTAGATAATAAATAGAGATATATCTCTTGCCCAAAAAATTATAATCACTCATACCATTTCAAAATGAATATTGACACCAATATCACTGAACCCCATCTCCCCTTGCTTCAACCAGCCATCTACATGTATGCACTTAATCCTTCACACATTAACATTGTGCGTCTACATCTGCATACATGCATTCAAGTGAATGTGCATAAGCACAATACTGAGTTTATGAGTTAGGAAGAGAAACTATAAACGGTAAAGAGGTTCATAGTCATACCATTTTCCTAGAGGGAGAGAGAGATATAGTGTGAACTAATGAACTTGATATTAATTATTGATTTGATATCATCAAATTGCCATATTTCATGCCTAATTCCCCATCCAATCTCAGAGGCATTATACCCTGTAATTGATCTTCCAATTTACATGAAAATTGAATATGGATTGATTCCTTACAAAATGAAATAGCCGCCTGGGTACCATTAAGAGATAATGAAGCCTGTGAAGAATCTTTCTGGATGATAAATGATGTGCACAGGTGTGGGGAGATACATGTACTTGTACATGCCCCAAGCGCTCGTATATCAAACGGAAAAAACAAGCCTGCACTGAATGATAATTTGGTACAATATATACATAGGAGGCATACGAGTAGATATATATGATTTATTCATTAAAAAAAACATTAACATCACAATGCTACTGCAGGCAGGCCGGCAAACTAATTATACCACAGGGAATAGTTACATGTACATTTGCTAAAGATGGCGTTGAAGAGGCGCATAATGTCATATATTATGCACTTGGATGTCTGTATATTGTAGTGTATAGTTTGCCAATGAAAGCCAAGCACGCTCACTAATTTTTTGTTTTGGGTTTAATCTAAATAAAGGTCATGAAAAAAACATGGCAATTACATGTTTATTGAATGACATTATCAAAACCACTGGTGTTGAGCATAATTTGTACAAAACTACAAAATATATAAGAAATGTATGCTATAATAACTTTCAACTTATCTACCTAACAGATTGCAATATTACACGTAGTTTTAAGATGATATTATATATTACCGGTATATTGTTGCTTTTACTTTGTAATTTTTCAGAAATAACAATAAAAACAGAAGAATTTTTTTTTTTTAAATTGCAATATTACTTCAGAAGAAAAAGAGAAACAGTTCATGTTTGCTTTCATTCAGTGAAACAGCTGTAGCTTCCACTTATACTGCTCGGCAACGCAACCCATAAATAAAATCAGGGCAATCTTTGACTCAGAAATGACATCATGAATTATGACCAGACTTACAACAAATCGCAGCTGGGAACAATTACTCTACATTTACAACTTAAAGAATACTATGGTAGACTGTGCAAATCAGCCCGGGGATAATTATCCTCTAACACACTGTAAAAGCAATGTGTCTAAAACCCCACCCAGTTTCAAGCGCATGAATTATTTTGTATACCGGTAACTTCAATTTCACATATACAGTGTGAGTCCAAAAAAAGTTTACACCTAGAAAATTGCTAATTATTTTTTTTATCATCTATGAACAGTACATGATTATAAATCTTATGAAAGAGTGTTTTATCCCTAAACTTTTGGAATCATTTTTCTGTGGTATGTGTTTACGCTTGGATGAACAGGAGGCACTGTTTCCGAGAGTGTAAAAATCGCTTTGCGCCAAAGTTGCTTGTGTGATTTTGGAATAAAACAATTGGATTTGGGTATTAATTCGGTCTTTGCAGATCCAAATGACATCCGCCACACATATCAAATATTGAATATCAATTATCAACAAACATTTGTGTGTGTGTGTGTGTGTGTGTGTGTGTGTGACTTTGCTTCTGCAAAAAGCATATGCAATGCATTTCATTTGATACATTTGATTCATTCTCTCACTCCGCTAATCCCAACATAATACATACTGTAGGCATCACTTTGGCGCAAGTCGATTTTTGCACTCTCACAAACAATGCCTTATATTTATTCAAGCGTGAACATATAAATAATTTGAGATAAAAACACTCTTTCATAAGATGTATAATAATTTACTGTTTATAGACGATTTTCAAAATAGCAATTTTCTATGTGTAAACTTTTTTATGACTCACACTGTACATGTAGCATACATGTAAATACATGGTGCAACTGTTATGAAATCAGTGTCAACAAATTATTAACAAATGGTCATACTAGTGATGTGCAGCAGTGTAGTATTATATGTTCTTGTCACGCATGTCAAATTAACCTTTGAAAATAGACAAATAATTTTGCATGAAGCATTCGTGTCAATACATGGTATACTTTTATAAAACCTGTGTCAACAAATTATTAACAAATGGTCTGACTAGTGTGCAGTGGTGTAGTCTTTAATGCCCTTGTCATGCATGTCAAATCAACCTTTGCAAATAGATGCTTAATTTGCTAAAAGGTCTATCATTTGATGGGGGTTTTTTTTTCTCTTTTTCAATTCTACCCTAGATATCTGGCCATTAACACAAAGAAGCCAGCACCACTGAGTGGGACATTACCATTAACCTTGTTTGAATGCAGTAAGATATAAAAAGGAGGGTGTTTTTAAGCAACAAAAAATAGAGAGTGAAAAGATACATAGAGATAGAGGGAGGCACAGAGAGAGAGAGAGAGAGAGAGACTGAGACATGTGTCAAATTTGGGATTACAAGCCACAGAGAGAGGGAGGAAAATAAAGAGTTAGGGAGGGAAACATAAACATTTCTAGACTGAAATTTAGACACAAGAAGTGAGGGATGGAAAGTCACCCACTTACACGTACAAGGATAGAGACTACAAAAAGACAAACATAAAAAGTACTTGTGAGAAAGAAACCTGATTTTTTTTTAATTTTAAGAAAGACAATAAGAAAAGAATCAATTGACGGCACAGTATTCTATAAATGTTCTTGAATCCAATCTTTGTTAGATGTGAGGTTACTTCTTCTCATTTTGGTCTAATAGCTTGATGCTAGTACACCATGTATAATCCTCTCTTTCTCTCTCTCTCTCCCTCCCTCCCCCTCTCTCCCTCTCTCTCTCTCTCTCTCTCTACGTCTACCTCTCTCTCTCTCTCTCTCTCTCTCTCTCTCTATCTGTGTATGTGTGTGTGTGTGTGTCTCTCTCTCTCTCTCTCTCTCTCTCTCTCATTGTTCTCCTCACACTATCAGTTTCTTTTATCCACACCCTCTAGGCCATCTTTAGGATGTTGTGTACGTCACTCACACACCACTGCTATGTACATGTAGCATGTCCGCATTAAAAGCAAAATCACCTATTAAAATCAGAATTGCACATGGTACCTCATTCACTACATTGTATTCTAGCATACTTTCACAATTTGCCAGGACATTAGATTAATGTGATCTCTGCATGAGCATTCATTATAAAGCGGTTTCAGTGTGACTCTCTATCTTTTTCCATCCTTCATCTCTCTATCCCTTCCTCCTTTCTCCTCTTTCTCCCTCCCTCCCTCCTTCATCCTCCCCCTCTTCTCTCTCTCTTGATCTCTTACTCTCTCTTTCTCCTTCTCTCTCTCTCTCTTTCCCTCTCGTTCTACTCTTTACACACTCACTCTCTCTCTCTACATAGTTATTTCGCAGAGTTCACAAGAAACCATTTAATATGCCACATTACCATTAATGAAATTAAAAACAAGACACCAAAAGGAATTCCCCCCCCCCCAAAAAAAAAAGCCGGCAACAACATCTGTGCTCTGTGTAAATGTTACCCCTACTGTTCAAATATCACCCAACCCAATCTTTCTCCGACTCGGCAGACACCAAATCACTGCGAAATATCGCACTTTAGCGTCAAATCTAAATAATGGATTAATTCACTGGTATTTCTGCTACAAGATGTCACAGTCTGTAAATATTGGACATGTTCCTTCAAGGAAAATAATTTACAGAATTGATTTTTTTTTATTTTTAGTATCCACACCTTGTATGCTGTGGTGCTAGTGTAAACTGTAGTGTAAAACAAAACCCACAGTGGCGTATTAATTGTCCTATTTACATAAAGGTGAATGCTCTTCTATCTAAGAACAGAATAGGACCTGCAGACACGAACATGCACATAATACTTGTCAAGTGTTTGAACACTATGATTAGAAACAAGAAGCTGAGACGGTGTTTGACAAGCAAAATATTCTCTCTCTCTTTTCCATCTTGATATGTAAAGGAATAACTCTTTATGAGTCATTAAAGAATGTACTGTCAATGCACTGTGATTATTAAAAAAAAAGATGTACAGACATTATTTAATGAGCAAAATATTCTCTCTCTATTCCTCGTTATCTGTAGCCTACAGCATAAACTTTAATGCTCCATTTCCACATCTACATGTATGTGTAAATGTTACTAGAAACAAGAAGAAAATACTACTCTTTTACGCTACATTACAGAATCTATATGGAATATCATTACACTGTGCATGAAAACACGAAGTAGAGATAATACCATCTGTTTGGACCGAGAAAGGCATTAACTCTCTTTCCAATCATGAGCTAATGCCTTTCTGGCTCAAAAAAGATAACATTCTCTTCCTTTTTTTTCTTAAAATGTATATATCACAAACTCTTCATTTCTCATTATAGATTCTACATGTTATTGTAATATCATTACATACATGTACATGTATTAATTAGAAACAAGAAATAGAGAAAATCTTAACTGTTTGAAGCCACAACTCTCAAATCAAATTATGAGTTACTGCCCTTCTCGCTCCAAACATACTATTCTTTAGGAGCGATATCTTTTCTCTCTCTCTCTCTCTTTCTTGGACTATGAAGTACAAACTCTTTATTCCTCATTACAGGATCTAAAATTCTAATTGTAATATGAGAAACAAGAAGTAGAGACAATCATATCTGTTTGAAGCCCGGCAGAAGGGCATTAACTCTCTGTCAAATTATTAATCTAATGCCTTTCTGGCTCCAAACAGATAATTCTTGGTGAGCCATATACATGTATATATTATCTCCCCTTATGGAACTGTATTAAAAGCACAAACTCTTTATGCCTCATTAGAGAAGCTAAATGTAATATCATAAACAAGAAGTAGAGACAAGCCACAAAGGCATTAACTCTCTGTCATACTATGAATCAATGCCCTTCTGGCTCCAAGCTGACAATTATTGGGGAGCGATATATTCTCTCTCCTTCTAGAATTGTAAAGCACAAACTCTTTATGCCTCATTAGAGAATCTAATATCACTACAACCTTCGCTGATGTTAATTGTCTGTGTGTCTACTGCGTTATTATCGAGACATAATGTTGTGTATTTATAGTTTCATGGCTTCTGCTAATTACACTTGGTGTCAGGCGAAGCATTGTACCAATATGCCTACCGTACGCCTTTCACATCAGTCGTTCCTTTCTTGAGAAAAATATGAAAGGTAATATTCAACTTAATTTAAAGTAATATAAAAGTGTATGAATTTTTCTATTTCAAAACACTGGGATAATACACTATGAACTTCAAGAATATTTTCAAAAATTTGCTGCAATTTTTTTTCTTACCTTTCTGTTTTTTTTTTCTTTATCTTTCTTTGACAATAGAGAAATAAAAAGGGCGAAGAGAAACCTGATATACTTAACGAGACAAAACAATGTTTTCATCTGGCCAGTTCTATCAATTGAATCCAAAATCAAGGAAACAGGGTAATAGATACATGTATATTAAATTTGTGATTGATCGAAAACGAGGAAGGATTTATCAAAAATAAGGAAGCATTACGGGACCTAAACCATTGTTACAAAAATGTCACAAACATCTTTGAATTCGATACAACATCCTTCTGCCTCTTAGCAAATAATTTAAGAATTTAAAGATATTGACATATATAGACATGGTTGTTGAAACCAATAAAGGAAATTTCCAATACTGACAGACTATTTCAACAACTCAGAGTTAGATATCACAGATTACACAAGGAAAAGGGACAATGATCCTGCCATTACAACATGCATACCGGTATCTAGGACTATACTTCAAGAACTGCCTAAGGGAAGTTATGCGATAGCCACACTACAGATTGTCCAGACTCTTAGGCATGAATATATTTTGACGGAAGCTAGAATAGCGTATTTTTTGCTGCCCACTTCACTTACTCCTGAGTAATGCACATATTTATTGAATTAATCGAAACGCCGCAGGTATATCAGTCGAATGTACCTGGCATTCAGTCGGTCACGTACAACTTTTATCTTTTATCAACAATGTTGGAAAAATCATTCTGAGCAGAATTCATGAGCGAGTTGTAAGACTAAATGAAAGGTTGAATTTCCACTTGATTTGGCTAATGTTTTAATGACAACAAGTCTTATAATGTACTTGTTGCATCGGATCCCACATCAAAATAGAGTTCTTTTAAAGGGGTTTCATCTTTTAAAACCCATAAATGGGATTTTTCTAGTTTTGTGTCAAAGTTGAAACACATTCACACAAAGAAAGAGTAAATTTTCAAACTCAAGAAAAAGGGCAAGCATTTGTTTAGTCAACAGATATTGCATACTGTAAGCCTGCACATTCTTCTTCTTCTTCTTCTTTGGTTAGAGGTCTAATTTCAAAAGCCAGAGTTTATTATGGGGTCGAAATTAATGCCAAGCTCTGCTTACTTTATAACTTGGGCAATTTTAAACATATACTGTACATACAATGTACAATGTAAATGTGTATGGGATTAGAAGGGATTACAATGCAATAAAATACTGTACAAAACATACTTTGATCTCGTATATCTTTTACGTCTAAATGCACTCTTAAAAATTGTTTGCTGCATACATAAAACTGCAAAGAGCACTCAAAATCACTTAAAAGCACTTATTATTCCCAAGGCTCCTTCATATCATGTCTATGTCTGCAAACATAACGTTATTCATATGCTAATTTAGCATGTACATGTATAAAATACTCAACGCCCATGATCTTTTTCATGTTTATGAAAGTGCCCTCTTTGATGGTCTCCAGAATGTTATCGACCTGCTCTACATCAGTTACAAAATTTATTGCGTTCATACATAATAATGGTGAAATACAAATATGATCAGCCATAAACAGTGCAATAAAGCTGTATGTTTATATAATGTAGTTTCGTCACACAGCAGCTTTCCATACAGTTGATGTTGCTTCACACATACCATGTCCCTTATGCTTTCATTTATCAATATATCAATCTTTTTCAAACAATGATCAATTTATCATGAATCAAACACTGGAATCAAATTTTAATACAATTAATTAACGCCTATGATTAGGGTGGGAACCAAAGTTCATTGAAAACTCCATACCTATGAAAGTACATATGGACATCATTTTCTTCTTGATTTTGATGTTGCTGATGTTTTGTTGCTGCTGTTTTGTTGCTGCTGTTTTGTTGCTGCTGTTTAATATTGTTGTAGTTGCTGCTTTTGTTGTTGTGATGATACAAAACACATAAAACCAATGCACCTATAGCTCTACAGTATAAATCAACCATTCAGAAAAATTGCTTGCCAGTTTCTTTCCTCCACAATGACAGTACATGACCGGTACATGACATCATCTTTCCGCTGCGACCAGCGTGACATGCGACGTAAAGTCAGTGTCTGTGATACATCTGGGGTGAATGGGTGATGACAAGGATGGCTAGGGAGATAATTCTCCCAAATTAATCCATAATTCGGTCATCTGTCTTTCCTTTCAGTTCCACGAGTGCACACAGTATAATATGCCCCAGTTCTCCGCTGGTGAGGTCTTATCTTAACCCACTTACATTACCTTTCCACTCATGCCACGCTTTGTCTGTACATACACTGAATGTCTGTCTGTCTGTCTGTCTGTCTACTAGGTATAATGAACGTTCGTCAGATTACTCATATCCTCTCACTCACAATACTCGCCAATTTTTTTCCTCTACCTCTCTTTCTCACTTTAATACAATTTGCTTTTTTTCTATTTCTCTATTTTTCTTCACCGTTCTCCTTTTTCACTCTTCCTTTCCCTCCTTTTCTCTCAGATTTTCTCTCTCTCTCTCTCTCTCTCTCTTTCTCTTTCTCACACTCTGAAATTAAATACCCCCTAAAAATTTAAATGAAACTAAAGATAAAACAATATTTTTGAAAGTTTCAGGATGTTAATTCTTTCTTACATTATTTGCCAAAATTTTTTGACATTTCAACTAATTAAGACCTCAACCAAATATAAGTGTAAATAAATGCCTTTAATATCCTGATTAATTTGGGGGAAGATAGTTTACCTTGCTGACAACTCTTCATAGTTCCCTCTAGTGGCTTTGGTAGTTATCATCTAGTCCCACACTGTAAACTGTAGACCACAGGGGGGGGGGGGGGGG
>BEXV01004011.1:6762-33359 GCA_003118195.1 Hemicentrotus pulcherrimus | reverse complement strand
ATTATATGGTGCTGAGGTCTGGGGCTATGAGTGTATAGATCTACTTGAAGTTTTCAAAATAATTTTTTAAAGAACGATATTGTCATGATAGTGCGCATGCATCTGACTGCATGGTTTATGGTGAAACTGGACGTGGTAAAATACTCGATAAAATTAAGTGTAGAATGATTTGATATTGGGTTAGATTAGTTAAAGGGAAGTATTCATTGATTCTTTTTTAAGTTTCTGTTGCAGTTGCAAAGTACAAAGTTTAATAAAGTCACAATATGGGCTGAGTTTCTTGCAGACAGTTTTGATTATGCAGGACTTCACGTCTGGCCGAGCTCAAGGAGAAAGATATAGTGCAGCCTGTGCAGATGAAACAATCATTATATATTTATATGTCCATTAATTCTTTCAAAAAACGGAGAGAAAAATGTGAATACCAAATAACTTGTGCGGTAGTAGCTAGATTAAGACCAAGTGCGATGCACATGGATATATATATTTTTTAAATAGCTAATTAAGACCAAGTGCGTTAATGCACATGGATATTTTACAGTTCATAATGCTTGCCATATATCGTGCAGCTAAAGAAATTAGCCAAATTTGTCATTGTGACATTTTGTGTCACAAATTTTCAAAAGAATCAAGGGTATCTGTAAAAGATACAAGTAAGCATTGCTGTTAGGCACACTCGTAGCGGTAGAAGTGTGAATTAGTGCCCAGTAATTCGCCTAAGCTAATTGATGTGTAAATGTTTATCATATTATCACATGTTTATCATTGTTCATATTGACATGTTTATTATTGTTCATCTCACATGTTTATTATTGTTCATCTCACATGTTTATTATTGTTCATATTATCACCTGTTTGTCTTTGTTCATATTATCATATTGTGTGTATCATCAAGAAGTTACTAGCAAGTTACTGGCTAGTAACTTCTTGGTATCATTCATATTATCACATGGTATCATTGTTATTGATACTATGTTGTAAATATGTTTGTACAGTTCTTTTGGCAACACCATAGATCTAGGGCCTAATATCTGTCTTTTATTTTTATTTTATTTTTCTATGTGACAAGCAACCCATCCATTGATCGGCAGAGAGAATCTTTGAGTAAGCAGTTAAACAGGTAAAAACTGGTTTTGTGGAAAGAGATTTTGGTGATTGTGATTCGTGTTCTTTTATATAATAATATCATGAATATGCCGCCTAGATTTCCAGGGGAACTTGACTGGGTTTGTCCATAAATTCATCATACCTGTCCCATTAGCTGAGTTTCGTGTAATGTCCCGAGACGGGGGAATTCGAGGTCAGTCAGGCGCACGCAAACAACCGGAACCAACCCCAATTATCGCAGCGGCGCCTCCGTAGGCACTCCAGCAAAGCATGTTAGTATAGGCCTAGTACTGCTTTGAGAGAAATAGCTGTTTTTATTCGCTCAAGGGAAGGTTACAATTGTAACCATCCTGAGAGCGTAGAAAAACAACTATTCTAGATCTAGCTCTATTTCTCAAATATTAAAGCAGTCATTAATAGATCTACTTTTATATGCCGAAAAAAGAGTCAACACATGACACCATCGGCCACCTTGGCCTTTCTCTAGTTTATCTGCACCGTTGATTTTTATGAGTCAGTGTATCTTTGAGAGTACCGGTAGACTTCTAGATCGAGATCTAGATTCTAGTCTAAGCAAGATATTACAAGATATTCCTGTGGGGAATACGGAGAAGAACCTGTGCTTTCATATGACACCTCACTTATTGACTATCACCTTTAGGATCACAACAGGTAATGTTTGAATCTCGAATTGAACACAAAAAAAATGAACGGTTTGCACGGTCGCGCAATGCACGTAGACTGCATATAGACGGCATTGCGTGTAATCTCTACGAGAAGAATTTTAGCACACAACATCGGGTGCGCTGGTCTATGTTGGTACTCGTCATTTTATAGGCCTATAAAGTAACATGTTTATGGATATATTTCATTTCACGTACCCTTTTTGTTGTTCTTCCTGTCATATGTAGTGTCTTGCATTTGATAAGTAGAAATCTTGGGAGAGTTTCTTTAGCCAATTTGTCTCATTTGGAATTGTCTTGTCTTGTATGAAAATACCGACCAATTCTTCGCTCACGTACGGTATCCTCGATCGCTCAACACATTTTTTAACATGTACATGTAAACCTATGAGTAACCACGGTTACTGGGATTTTAGAACTATTTTTAAAACTATTACATGGGTTTGGAAGTTTACCGGGCAATTTTACAGGAATAGTTAAAGTTTAGGAAAGCAATTTCGACCAAGACCAATCAGATGGCTGGATTCTTTAAGTGAGGTATATAATCAATGCTAATGCGTGTATTGACCTCTTTACCTCTAGTGCTGTTTACTTGCTGAGAGTGAGAGGCACAAAACAAATGGGAGAAAATAAAAATTATTGTTGAAATATGGTACTTAGATCTAGCCTACTTTGGTTTTTGTTTTGAATCATGAATTAGGGTGTCTGGATGATTTTTCAATCTTTGATTTGGGATCTTTTTCACCATTTTTTAATAATAGAGTCTAGACCTAGACCCTATGTGAATAAGAAATGTAATAAATAATAGATAGGTCTATCTAATAATATATTTCAAATTGAAGACTCACGGATGTTTCTATCAAATATACATACAGTCCCTCCGAAACTCTGCAATATTCATAGCATTTTGTTTGGAAAAGACAAAGAATAAACGCAGAGCTATGTTGTTTTGCAAAAATTTATAAAGCCAAACAGTTATAGTAGCTGCTCCATTGTGTAATATGCATGCGTATGCATAATGTACGCATGTTGCTGCGCAAAACCTGACCACGTTATCTGCGCGATATCGCCATGGACTTTAACGTGTACTCCCTGGTTGGGAGCCTGATCTCCTAGCAATACCATATAACGTGCATTGACTGATTCGTACGCAGTCCGAATGCATTGTTAGGCGATGTAACAATGGTTTGGACTGAGCGGAGCGCACGCCTCCTTAATTAGCTGATCCAACAATAGGGGGAAGGATATTTTTTAAACTGTTGGGACGAGTGATCTCTTAGGGCTAGCGAAAAAATAAGTGCATGCATGTTTTCCTTATGTCTAGCCGGACATAAGCCCGGGGGGCGCAGTTAGTGAAAGCGGCAAATTTTGGAGCTAGGATGCAAACAACATTCTAATCACTGTTTTGACCAAGATATTTTTAGAATTTCAGGGGTGCGCCCCTTTTGGGAATATGGAGAAAAATCTGCTCTGTCATATGACACCTCATTGAGTTTCACTTTCACAATCACAAGCCCTAAAGGTTTGAATTTCATTTTTCATAAAATCATTGACCAATTTTGCATGATTGCGCAATGCACGTAGACTGCATAGGGATGTGTGCAATCTCTATGGGAAGGATTTTAGCACACAAGATCGGGTGCGCTATCAGACACGCTTCATGAAATATGCGATGCTCCAAATTCATACTAGGAAACTACATGTATTTACTACAATACTAGGTCTACGTCTAGACCCTAGATTATCTAGACCATAAATAGGGAGGCCAATACCCGAATCTTACATTTTAATTAGACCCCCTAGGCCCTACTCATTTATTTATTATAAAACAAAGTTTAAACAAAAGGAATTATCTTAACTAAGCCAGCTCACCCATCTGCCCACTACAGAAGTGTCACAAAATAGGAGATATTTAATTTGGCTATTGTTCAGAAACCTATTCAAAATTTGACCAGTACCTCCGGCGCGGAGATACCCTACTAAAACATACCCAAAATGAAGTAAATATTCACTAAATGTCCAAATAAAGATCATGAGTTAAAAGTCCTTATGTTTATTACCTGTTTCGTGTCAATTTTCTTGTTATTTTGGGAGTATTTTTCGTGAATACAATGATATAAGCATACCCGGTACACTTTTTTACAGGAGACAGTTTTGACTGTACGTACATTTACCATGATGTTTTATCCCACAGAGGTGAATATTCTGAGGTCTCTGAAACTGGAACGGAAGAGTTGATCAAAACAATGGCAGATGACGAACCTGAGAAGGGCTATACGTGGGAAGGAGATTATGAAAGGACTTGGTAAGCTTAATGTAAATCTGATGTAAAAATGAGAAATTTTAAATTTAAAGCATTGTACAGTTCTGCCTGTAGTGTGTGCCGATTTTTTTTTTTTTTTTTTTTTTTCAAATGATAAGAAGTGAATGTTGATCTGTTCATTTCTGTAATGTTTTGTATTCAGTGTTATGTGTTGCCTATTTGCCAGCTTGGAGGGCAGACTATTTGACATATTTCAAGAAAAATATATAAAAGGTAATGCCCCTGGACAACATGTTTGCAGTTTGTAAATTTACGAGCAAGCGAGCAAACACAAATTTTATTATGATAAAAGTATTATTTTTTTCAATAAATACTACCTGTAGATTAGAAAATTACGCATTCCCTTACCTCTCTGCCAGTGTATGCCTCAATGTTATTGATGTTTTTCAGAATTCGTAGGCCCCATATTTAACAACCTTATTATGTTCATTGTTTTGAAGTCTTTGGCCTGAATTCACAAGGGGGATTTAAAGTTAACCCATGGTTTAAATCTTCATTTACATAACCAATGGTCTAAGTTCTTAAATTAGCGCAAAGTAAGCGTGACACAGTCAGAGGTCCAATATCAGACGTGCTCAAGGGAAGGTATGCTTAATTTGCGCTATTTTTTAAACCATTGGTTTACATTGTATATGTAAATGAGGGTTTAAACCATGGTTTAAGTTGAACCACCTTTGTGAATTTGTGCCTTTGTTTCCTTTTATTCTGCTTCATTTTGATGGGTTTTACATTCTCTTTGTAATGCAATGACAGTAACATTTAAATGATATGTTGTGAATATGTGTAAAACACATGTTTTTTTTTTAATGAGGATCTGGAAACTAAAAATGAACTTTGAACTTTAATTCTCTTTTTTCTTCTTCTCCTCCATCTTAGGGAGGCTCTCCAAGAGGATGAAGAGGGCTCCCTCCAGGCCACTGTGGATGACATCATCCAGAGAGCAAAGAGAAGAAGATTGGAGGATAGACCCAACAATGTCAGGCTTGGCATGGTAAGGTCAGAGGTCATACACCAGGTCGTGTAGTAGGGACTTCCCCCTTTTTGTTTTTTATACCTGTTTTGTTGAGGTTTCGGTGTCTCTGTTTCATTATGTGATCATCCTAAAGTATACTTCACCCTGTACATGGGGTACAAAGTATGGGTTCTATGTCTAAACAACTGTATCTGTTTATTAGGAAACAATTTGCAGTTGAGGGATTTCTGAGAGAAAATAACGCCGAAATGTTTAAAAGATACCAGATTGCTAAAAACACAAAGAGATTTTTCTTTAACTGCGCTCAAGCAATGGCATATAATGTACCTAATTTATAATGCTGTGCAAATTCCCAGTACAGGTTCTGGTATTAATTTTGCTAATGTGTTTGTTTCAGATGCGGCATCTGTTCATCCTGTTGGACTGTTCACGTTCGATGGAAGATCAGGACCTCAAACCCAACAGACTGTCTTGCTGTACCAAGGTAGGTAACTTACAGTCAGGGGTTCCTACAAACTCCCATCTTTATTTCTCTCATTGAAATCACTCAGTCACTCTAGTTCTATGGAGGACTGGGCCCCTATACCTTACAGACTTGCATGCTGTGTCAAGAGACATTGGGCTTACTAATACTGACGGGTTGATATTATTTAGCCCTAAAAGCACAAAACGGCCTTTCTATTTGGTCCATGACACCACCCATACTTGTTTCATCTGCTAGAGGCCTTTTGTGAAAATTACCCACATTTTGTTGGTAAGGCTCAATAAATTTGTATGTCAAGCCCTAATAAATTAATACAACTTGCACTACTCTATAAGTGAAATGAGCTGAGATTTCCGCAGAGTGTGTCATTAAAAAAAAAAATTAAGTTATTATAATTTTTGAATGTTAAAGGGATTGGATAGTCAGTTTCCATGTGCAGAAGGCCATAATTCGCTAACACCAGACTTGGTGGAAATACCATAAATAGGAGTAGAAATCTGCACACAGCAAACCCGTTGGCCCATCAAGAATTACCCCCTAATCTCTCGGAGAATGATCGGTGATTCTTTGGGCGAAGGAAAAGCAAAGCATTACATAAGGTCTAATGGTCATAAAACTCGAGGCCAACCCTGGTGATTGACAACACCTGTTATTGGGTAAACACCCGAACGGTGTCGAATTCCCCATGAGAGCTGACTTCTATGTGACTTTAAATACCTGTGCTCTACTTCCCTTACTTTTGCAGCTTTATTTAATTGTCTCTCTTGGAAATACTGTTTATCTTTCAGTTGCTTGAACATTTTATTGAGGAATACTTTGATCAGAACCCAATTAGTCAGGTAAGAAATGCTACACAAACAGTATTTACATTTAATACATACTGTCTGATTCATGAGCAATTATTAAAATCAATGTGAACCTTCATTTTCCAATGAAGCAGTCCAAAGTTTTCAAAGTGTCATCCTGCAATATTTTGTACTAAAGGGGGGTAAATTTCAAGTACTAACATGTAGAGAATGAAAATATCTGTTCAGTGCCAAAACGACTTTAATTAATTAATGCCCTTTTGGCTCCAATCAGATGTTATGTTTGATTTGATATATACTCATTTTTATGTGCCACCTGTTGCCTAAAGAAATTTAAAATCAAATGATCCCTGGAAATACTTGATGTCACATTAACCACTTCTATGATATAGGCTGAACAAAGTTAGAACAAAATGCAAATGTAATTATGTTCTATACGTTTGTACGTAGGTAGTTTATTCTTCTTGATACAGTAATGAATACTGTTGTATGTGCGAAATCTGTTCCCATAAAACGTGTTTGAGCCAAATTAAAGCAATATAATTTGTAAGTTGAATGCAAGTTTGACTACTCTTGATATTTCTTCCATGAAACATTGACTATTTGTGTAGCTTAGTTGTTCAGAAAGTATGGAATCTTGATGTGTTTGATTGACTCGTTGCTTTTCCTCTCTCTCTCTCTCTCTCTTCAGGTTGGGATTATAACGTCCAGTAATATGAGAGCAGAGAAATTAACTGAACTTGGAGGTGAGAAATGAATACCTTCTCTCTTTCCACGTTGATGTCTGTATGACTCGAATGAAAATTATTTTTAATAAGTAATGATTGTACAGTTCTTCATTTAGACAAACAAGTAGTCAATACCTTAAAAAAATTATTTTCACTTGATGATTGTAAATGTTTTTTTGGATTTGTAAGCACCCTAAATAGCAATATATCTATCAGTTTAATTTCATGTTGCTGTAAATCTTGAAAATTAGAAGTGCCTTGTATAAAACCTTCATGAATATGTAACATAAGTATTTGCAAGATTGTCTACGGGTAAGATTTGCTGTCTTGATTACAAAAGATGGATTATATATACATGCATACATTTTTTGTTTGTAATCCTTTCAGGTAATCCTCAGAGACATATCACAGCTTTGGAGAAGTGTAATGATAAACCTTGTGTAAAAGAGCCTTCTTTACAGAATGCTTTGGAGCTGGCGGCTGCAACTCTAAGGTAGGTTATGAACTATTGTACGCAACATCTACCATATATTCATGTCGGTAGGAAATAAAAGTTTCCATGTTCTGTGAACGTCATTTCTTTTTACAATGACTTCTGGGATCAAAGAGACTCCAAGGTAAATATCCACAAAAACATGAATAGGTCCTACTTTGTACTTTTTTTAATAAATACTCCTACAACGTTGGAGGTACTGTATAAATAGCCTTTGTTTCCCCTTTTCATAGAATACTTCCACCTGTGTATCATGTAGTGCACTGCATGTGCATAAATGAATAATGATTACATAACTTTCATGAGCACGTATCCAGTATTTTGTCTCCATGTCTGATCATGCTCTGACTGCAACTATGAACTGGCTCATTGATTTTCGTTTGATTTGGATTCTCTTCAGGCACATGCCTGGCCATGCGAGTCGAGAGATACTTGTCATCATGGGGAGTTTGACTACGTGTGATCCAGGCAACATCCATGATACAATACAGGTAACAGGACTCTTTAGCCATACATGTATTCTCAAAAAGAGATCAGATTTATAACATGATAAATACTTTTACACTCTCTCTTCCTCTCCTTCCCCCTCTCTCTGCCATTGGCTCTTCTTTGTTTGCTTCTCTAAGGTTTTGTGCTTGTTGCCTTCACATCTGGTGTATATCTGTTTTTGCATTTTTAATACACTTGTGCTTGGCCATATCAAAATTTGGAAAAGCCTGAAGGGCAAAATTGTTCTTAGAATTGTTTCACTTATACACATCCAAACGGAATCTGTTTGTGTAGTTCACCTGTTATATGTCATACTTGCAGCATTTTGTATGGATGGAATCTACTCTTGATCACGAGTTGACACTTTTTAGCTGTAAAGAGCATGAGATTTGCAAACATTTATTAGTTAGCTTTGGTTGATAAAAATAACATTCATGGTTTATATAAAAACCAACTTTGAAGTTTTGAGCTCTAAATCCATTTTGTGTCTGAAAAGAAAGAGAATTTAATTTTAAAGACGTCTCATCATGACATGTCACAAATTGGCAAATTTATCAAGATATCATTTGCTCTTTTAAAGAGCATAAGTTATATGAACACAGAAATGTACTACTGGTAGTCATATTCATTTTACATTTGCAATGAAATGGAGTCATTTTTATGAAAGATTTTGTCATAAACCACAAATATTGTATGATATTCTCTATTTATAAATGCATCTACCATTCTGATATGTCTTCTAATTTGCGTTCACACACAGGCCATGAAAGACCATTGCATACGTTGTTCTGTCATTGGTCTCATTTACATATTTACCTACAACTTGTATAGGTCATGGATTCATTGTTTAAGGAATTTGTCAGAATTCTTCAATGCTCAGTTATATCGTCTATTTTCTTTAAGCACCTTCCATTCTAATATGTCTTCTAAATTGCGTTCACACACAGGCCATGAAAGACCATAGCATACGTTGTTCTGTCATCGGTCTAGCAGCCGATGTGAGAGTGTGTCGTAAGTTAGCTACAGTGACTCAGGGTAAGCTACATTTTACAAACTTCACATTTATCCCTACCTCTTATTACAATACCAAGATACAGTGGTCAAGTGGTTTAACCCTTTAGCAACTAAACCGTCCAAAACCGCCCCTCACCGAACCATCCGAAACCGTTTTCAATGCGCGCTGTAGTATCCTTCTATGGGGTCTACCGTAATAATGTTATACGTACGTAATCCCTAGGATGTCTACTGTAGGATTCTTCATAGAAAAATAGCGCATGTTTCGTATTGTTCAGAACAATGTCAAAATGAGAGCTATATTGCAACATCTTCCATCGAGTAATGGGCCATTTTTACAAAATCTCTGGTTGCTAATGGGTTAATAATGAAAATGAAAATAATAGCTACATTCATAATGCACAAATATATCCATCTCTTTATGACTGCCTACAAAGTACTATTATTACCCTGGTATTTCCTGCTGAACTAAAGCACCGAAAGCATTCAAAAAATAACTTTCTAGCCATTATCCATGTACTTCACCTGGGTGGTGAGGGGCATATTTAGATTAAAGGGAAAGTCCACCCTGAACTTAAGTTGTTTTTAATAAAAGCAGAACAGTGAGAGAAACATATCAGTGAAGGTTTGACGAAAATCCGACAAAGGATACAAAAGTTATGAATTTTTAAAGTTTTAATTTTGTGACGTCACTTGCGAGCTGCTCTCCATATGTTGTGTACTGTAATTTCCATAAATTGCCCCCTTTTCATGGTTCTTGATGAAGGAATGGATCTATTTCATAGAGGCGTGTATAAAAGCATGTGTCTGATGATATATCGAATGCACAGATAAAATAATGATTATTTTTCTTAGAAAATGGCAATTTATGGAATTTACAGTACACAACGTATAGGAGAGCAGCTCGCATGTGACGTCACAAAATTAAAACTTTAAAAATTCATAACTTTTTTATCCTTTGTCGGATTTTCTTCAAACCTTCACTGATAAATTTCTCTCACTGTTCTGTTTTTATTAAAAACAACTTAAGTTCAGGGTGGACTTTCCCTTTAATGTCTTGCCAAATGGTGATGTATCCACTTGACCACTTCGCCTCTAAAAGCTTGCCTAGAGATGTAAAGGTTGTGGGGCTTTGAGCTATGGTATAACAACGATGTCCTGTGACAAGAAATTCATCTGTCGCACAACTTGAATTGTGAATCGATAATCTGATGTCTTTGTAGCACATATGTCATCATAGTGTCAACGTCAATCGTTTTGTGAAATCTTATTATCTTTATCTTTTAAAAAATAAGAACTATTTATGTAAATGTTAAACATAGAATGTGGTTTGCATTGTTAATGACCTTTAATGTGGTGTATAGAAATGATAAAGAAGTTTCTCTCTCTTTAAAACATGTTCATTTTTTTTTTAAAGTCAGATTTGAATGAATTTCATGTTGACTTCAACAATAATAAACTGAATTTATCTCTTTCTTAATTTTCTTTTATCTTGATGATTTTAGGTACATATGGAGTGATTCTTGATGAAACACATTTCAAAGAGCTCTTGATGGAACACACAATACCTCCCCCTGCCAGGGTAAATATCACATCTTGAAATAAACTTCTTCCCTCCGCCCTCATTCATTTTTTACATAACATGACACATTTGTTGATGGAACTCTATGGCTCGGATGCATTCTCTCTCCTTTTTTTGTGTTGTGTGTGTTTTTCTTAGATTCTGTTTTCTTTGACACTTCAAAAAGTACCACTGATTTATTGTGTTGATGCTCTTGTTGTTGTGGTTTTGTTGTTTTTATATGATAATGATAAGATAAGCTAGATTTGAGTGGCACCGAGTGTTTTATCTTCAGGATCATGTTATATGAATACATGAAGTTAGTCTGGAACTCAAACAATAGTGTTTTTATTTTTGTATTTTTCCACCACTAGGTGAACACAGAACCATCACCAATTAGAATGGGTAAGTATTGGGTTTTTGTTGTTGTGCAGGTGCACTGGTATATAAGACAATATAAGTCATTTCTATGTGTATGTTGGTTAGAAGCAGGGAAAAACAATACACACGAGCAAGAGCAATTAAGCTTTAGTAAGCTCTCAAAGAGCACTGGTAAAAAAAAAAAAACCCTGAATATTGTGAGTTAAACACACTTATAAAACATCATATCCTAAAAGCTCTTACGAACGTTTAGATTGTCACCGTTTAGAAGGTACATGTAGGAATTTTTCTTGTCCCTGTTCAAGAAAAATGGGAAGCAAAATGGCCTAAATCAGTGTACAATGTCTTATGAGTTCACAGTTCATGAGAATCAGCAAAAGACACCGGCAATTGAATTGATTTTTTTATGCAGCGCATGTCATTCTTTAAAGCAGTCACCTGAAGAATCCAAATTGTTCTGAATTAATGCAAAACTCATATTATTGCGAAGGTGAAGCCTTACTGATCAAATTAGCAGCTTCCCTCTTCAAAATATGTTTTAGGCCCGTAGTAATCATCTCTCAAAAATGTTAATTCTAGATCCAGATTTTTGGCCTTCAGTGGTCCACCGTAGTCAAGATTCGTTACGTCACATGCGAAACACAGCTAACCACAAAATTGCATTTTACGCCTTTCCATGATATCTATATAATTTTTCAGCAAATTAATTGTGTTTTCAAGAGAAAATCTTTCCATCCATATATAATTTGTCCATTATGATCAGTTGTCATATATTTTATTCAGGTGACTACTTTTTAAATTATCAAATGAAAACAAGCTTTAATTCAGTCTTTAATCAATTTTGAGTGTAATGGTGCTATTGTCTTTTATTTTACATATTTCAGGTTTTCCCCAGCATGTGATACACACAGACAAAAGCAAAGTCAGCGCACCATCTATGTGTATGTGGTGAGTAGTTAGATCAGGACTCTCTTTCCTTATTGTCATTTTATATTCAATTAAAGGCATTGTTTTAACAATGCCAAATCTGAGATGCATGACCCTACGCCAGCGTCTGTGAAAGGGTGTGATATTGAAGCCCTAAAAAAACTGCGCTTCAAAATGATCATGAAGTGCCTCAAAAAGTAAAAATCTTTGAGTCATTGGTTTTACCATACTCAGTTTCCCCAATAGACTGTAGTGTTATAAAAAAAACATTGGGAAAACGTTTTTGAAAATTTGAAATTCCAGTCATAAATATCCGGATAATCAGACGGGCGATCAGCTTGTTAACGTCATGGGATTCCTGATGATGAGCTAAATCCAGGATTTTGTTTAGAATCTGAGACAAAGATACCCAGGTATTTACAAGGTACCGGTATATCAATGGAAAGCTGAATCAATGACAATGTATAGGTACGGTAGTACAAATACAAAGGAATAACACTCACTCGTCTATGATCACATTTTGCAGACCATCCTAGCTCCAATTTCACTTCTTTGGGGGATATTAGGGCTGAAATACGAGTTTCCTTTGAATTGACTCACACTGTACATGTTTGCATACATCAATGATACATTCAACTTATTTTCAGCCAAATATTCGAGTGATCTTTAACTTTTATAGCAAGCTAATCTACATAATGATGAACGTTTTGTTTGCAAGGCTTTATACTTGTATGAAAGTGTGATTTTGATTTTGTAACGATCGTGTACCTAACCTTCTTCTTCTTCTTTTATTTTTTGTTAATCGTTGGTCCTGTTTTATGACCATTTTTACACTGTAAACATACTAAACAATAAACCACATTGAATTGAAGATGAAAGTCTCTAATTTTTCCCCCAATCACTCAGTCACCTGGATGGTAAGAACTCGGAGGGGTTTGGAACTGGTGGTTACTTCTGCCCTCAATGTCAGAGCAAGTACTGTGAGCTACCGGTTGAATGCAGAGTGTGTGGTAAGTCTCCAAACAAAATTGATACTAATTTCTACTGTAGAGTATGATTTTGTTCTAAGGGGATGGACCTTAAATTGAGCCTCTCACATATGTAGGTGTTTTAGGTCACAGGGCTCATTATGTATGCAAAAATAGCTTGTGATCGCGTTATCTCAAGAATCGGTTAATGGATTCCTGCCAAACTTGGGTCATGAATGTATCTTGCAGAGCTAATGAACTGATTAGATTTTGGGGTCACAAGGTCAAAGGTCACAGGGCTCATTATGTATGCAAACATAGCTTGTGATAGCATTGTCATTAGAACTGATGGACAGATTACCATCAAATGCAGGACATGTATGTATCTTGCTGAGCCAATAGACAGATTAGATTTTGGGGTCATGAGGTCAGAGATCATGGGGCTCATTATGTATGCAAAAATAGCTTGTGATAGCATTATTATTAGAACCGATGGACGGATTACCATCAAACTCAAAACATGTATGTATCTTGCAGAGCCAATGAACTGATTAGATTTTGTGGTAAAAATAGCTTGTAATCACGATATTCTGAGAACCTGTAAATGGATTACAACCAAACTTGAATTTTGGCGGAGACAACATTTTCAACCGCAGTCAAACACTATGAACATGACTGACAAAGAAGCGGACAAAATATACAGTTCCTCAGGTAGACAAAGGAACATCCCTTCTCTGCTATTATGTAAAAACGTGTAGAACAGGTGTCACATGCATATTCACCTTTTTACATAATAGCAGTGAAGGGATGTTCCTTTGTCTACCTGAGGAACTGTATATTTTGTCCGCTTTCTTTGTCTGTCGTGTTCATAGTGAAAGGTCCATCTAGTTTAGATTGCTTCTGTTTTGGTTTGTAAAATTGCTCTATGGTGGAGGATGAGGTCCATCTAGTTTACCTCTTTTTTTTTCTTCTGTGATAGATTTTCAAAATATTTAAAATTATAGAATTTATTTGTTACCCTCACTTGTACTGTGACTATCCTATATGTAAATAAGCCTTTAATGAAGGAAAAGTACATGTATTAATATTAATATACATGTACTCTCTATTTATCAACTAAATCTGAAATCTGACTTTATGAGTCCTATGGGCTTCAAATTTCTACAGACATGGCATGGATCCATTACTGCTACTATCATATTTCCCACCTCTTGATCTCTTCACCCTATTCTCCATTTGTTTATCCTCAGGTTTGACACTCGTCTCTGCTCCACACCTTGCCCGTTCCTTCCATCATCTCTTCCCGCTCGACAGGTTTGAGGAATTTAAGAGAGAAGACCATGATCATCCAGATTCTTTGTACGTTCAACTTTGGTTCAGCATAGCCCCTTTCATTATACTTTGCTCTAAAAAAAAATGATTACGTCCTACATTTACAACGCATGGTTATCAAAAAAAATCATTAAATGTTTTGGGGAAAATGTAATTTGTTTTGGTAGTACTTGAAAGTCATATATATTAATATATTTTCTCCTAATGTGTAAAGTGCTAAAATAGGGAATTACATGTATATCATATTTTTCATTGACATAATATACACAAAGGTCGTTTATTTTGCGAAGAAATATATATATCTCAGTACTTTTATGTTTAGGTTAAAGAAAAAAGAAGACATTGAAACAAAAACAAAACAATCACAACAATGTTATCTTAACTAATCTTTCATTTGTTTAAAACCAAAACAAGTAATATCTGTCTGGTTTAATAGACTAACTGACCATCAGTCAAAAGGTCCGTTATTCTCTTTTATTTTCACAGGTGTGTAAAGTACCCCACCTCTGATACTCGGAAGATAACCAGATAATGAAAGTTCAACACCCGATTTATTTTCTTTGTTTCTAATTTCAGATTCTGTCAAGGGTGCCAATCTCACATCAGAGACCAAACGGTAAACAAACATTTTGATACTTTGCTGAAGTTTGCTCTCGATTTAAAGAGATAGTTGAGTTCTGTTTTCAGACCGCAAATGCCTTCGAAGTGCATTTTTATTGCTGTTATTCTTATCTATGACATTTCTAGTGCCCTTTTAGAACCTAAAATTGCTATGAAGGTAATGTTAGAACCCAAAATGTGTGAAATTTAGCCAATACGATCATACCGATAAGCTCCTTTTCAAAAAATATTGTGACCATTTCTTAATTATTTAATTAAAAATAACAATACATGAGCCGGCTAAAATTGTGGGTAATATAAGCAACGCGAAAATGCCAACAAAAAAGCCAACGTCTGCATTGGCTGAAATCAGCGTATAAGGCGCTATTTTGTTTTTTTCAACAGCCTTTTCAAATTATCTAATATTTGTGGTGGTACACAAGTATTAGAAATCGTTTTATTTCAGCCATCTCTGAATCGATTTTGATCAAACAAAGATGATTTTGTCATTTAAATTGTATGTCCTTTCAAATTTGACACTCAGTTTTTCATTATCTCGCAAAAAACTATTTTGTGTAGCGCCCTCTGCAACAGAACTTGACTATCCCTTAACAACAGTTCTTGTCTTTCCTGGTAGCGTCTTATGTTTTCGTACCACGGCGAGCCCAGATTGAGCTCGCGAGGGAAACCTGCGCATGCACACTCGCGAAGGAAACCAGCGCATGCGCACATCAAATCCCATAGGGTGGTCAATAGGGTCATAGTAATTATACAAATCAAGCTGTCATCATCTCATCGTTAGCTCAATTGGCAAGGACAGCGTGTTACTAATAACACTTCGTAGTTGACTTGAGGGTTCAAGTCTCAGTTTATCCAGTTTTTTAATCGAGGCAAAGCACTAAATAATCAAATTCTAATTGTTTGTGACCTCTTTGCAAGCTTTATGTAGCTTGTTATGTATGACAATGAGTTCATACTGGAATCTGGGCTCGCCGTGGTACGAAAAAATAAGACGCTTCCTGGTACAATGGCGTGTAACCTGAATTGTCTCCATTGTTGCTTAGAATGGTTCATGGGGAATGTTGTCAATGGCTGAAGAGTTTGCAATGTGTGTGAAATAGACAGGTTAACTAACATAATCAAATGTATAGATGTTTCTTTCCTGGAGCCCTAGTGACGCGGTATTCCATTAATCTCTTATTGATGAATGAACTATGTCGGGCAGAGTCTCGGGCAGAGTCTCGGGCAAGTCTTCAGGTTGTCAAGAACAGCCTTTGTTCAAAAAGTATGCATGAATTTGAATATTGAACCGGTCTAATCTGCATGATCCATGACTGAACACTTACCCCAAGAATGCAAATCTATTCAAATTTTGTCAAGATACCGGAGTGTTGGCTCAGTCAGTAGAGCGTCCGCCTCACAACCGGGAGGTCGTGGGTTCAAACCCCGGCTGCGTCATACCAAAAGACATTTAAAGATGGGAGTTGTTGCTACCTTGTTTGGGGATGCTCAGTGGCTGCCGGGCTCACAATCAATTGGGCTAAAGGAATTTCCGTTTCAGTTTGATAAAATTTGGAGTGGACTATTAGGCTATTATTATTATTATTATTATTATTAAGATTCTGTTAGTTTTACTCTGTGCACAAGATAAACATGCTCTGTATGTCTTTATGTAAAGATGTTCTTTGATTTTCTATTAGTACTCATCTATTCACCGTTATATCCATGTGTGTAATTTCAAATTACACACATTTTTCTTCTTTTACAGGCATTTAGATGTCCTAAGTGCAGCAACATATTCTGTCTTGACTGTGAGCTGTTCATACAAGAATCTCTTCATTCCTGCCCTGGCTGTGCAAGTACCAGGCCATCTCAATCACTACAACGTCAAACCAACGGGAGCCACATTCTGCATAGCTGATACAGTTCAGGATTAAATCTTTGTGTGAACGCATACCTGGTGCTGATTGGGTTTCAACACGAAGGTGGAGAAAAGGATTTGTGTGAACACATTTCTAGTGCTGATCGAGATTAAAAGCATATGTGGAAAATGCATTTCCAATCACTACACCGTCAAACCAAAGGGAGCCACATTCTGCAGAGCTGATACAGTTCAGGATTAAATCTAGTGGGAGTGCATACCTGTTGCTGATTAACATTTGTTTTTTAATGCTGAAGTGATCACAGGCTTTCCCAGTTGGTACCAATGGAAGCCACATTTTGCATACACCCCTGTATCCGATACAGATCAAGATTTAAAACAAGTGTGGACACAATCCTTTATTACACCATCCTTCCAAAGGAGGCTGCATTACTGCATAGCTGATACAGATTTAGATTTGAATCGCACGAGAACATGGGCCTTCCTATTCACTGTACCATCAATGCAATGGACGCTGTATTGTAAATAGCTGGCACTGATTGAGATTAAATCTTATGTGAACACAATCCTTTCATTTAATTTAACCCCTCAAAGCAGTTGTATACTGTAGTATAGACATGTCCATGTAATGTGCAAGATTGTGTAACATAAAGGTTGTCAGCCCCATTTTCTACCTCTTTTAATGGACTAGACCAGGCAAAAGTTGTATTGTAAATAATAGCTTTCAAAATGTAAGAATGAAATACTCATTGAAATAAAGGACTCCAGAATACACCAAATATGACTTGGTTGTGTACAGTTTTTATTTCACAGTCAGTACTTCAATACAGATAAACAGAAGAAAAAAAAGTACAGGGACCACACAAAAGAGGGCACTTCCAAATTGATTGGCATAACTAATTATCCCATCACATTTTGCAGTGCACATGAATAATATCAAACGCAGGATTAGAGTTTGGAAGAAAACTTTAATTTTTTTGTTTATCAAAATGAATAAGTCAGTTTCTCAAGAAGCCTGTTGGGCAAGTCAAATAATATCAGTAAGTTTTTTAAGTACCAGGGCCTATCAAAGTCATCATTATACTTCACTACTTGCACAAAACCAAAATGATATTCTGTTCTTGTCTGTGAAATAAAGTTCCATGGACTTCAAATATCCTTGGGGAAACATTACCCAAGCGGTAACGGTTGTACCCTAGCAAGGTCATGTTTAATAATTGATACACACTCGATCCCGCATGTACATATACATGTATGTTGTCTAGACTTCAAACTCACTACCAACGTCATAATAATCATCTTTTTTCCCCTCGAGACGTTCTGAAATAATGAAAGTATGACGATAAAAATTGGTGACGCCTGTATAATTAATTATACACTAAAATGTAAATAAGTTAAGCTGAAAGAACACTGGTTTGACAGTCAATCTAACAAATAAGTGAGTTGGATAACTGCTATTTTTGTCTATTGAACAAAATACTGTTGTTGCAGCTCAGCAGCTCACACACCCCCTTCCCCCTCTCCCAAATCGTCTACAATGTATATTTGACTACTCCCTATAATATGCATGTACGAGTATTGATATAAATAACACACCCTACAAAACAAACCTTTATAAATACATGTGTGGTCGAAATAACAGGTTAAATATATTCCTCAAAGCAAATCAGCACCATAGATTGTTATTTGCAGATAAAAAATCAATGAACTCGAGAGTAATTTTGTAATGCAAAGTTAATGTCATACATATATACATGAACATTTGTACTGAGCAATAGTTGATTAGCTATACAGTATGGTACATCGTTAACACAAAACACAAATGACTAGATGTTTTTCCATTCTATAAGATAAAGCTCTGCATAACTTTTTGGTGGCTTGGAACATATAGCACATATTAAGGGACTATTCTCCCTAAAGAGAGTCTCCTAAACATACCTGGTTCTCGTTTTCAAATAAATCCCAATAAAAATTGTAAGTTATGCAGCATAAATGTGTTCTGCTGTGGTACGCAGTATGACTGAATCGATGCAGGGGCACGTTATACCGGTAGGCAAGCTATTACATATTTGAAAAAAACATCGTTCAGTGTACAATCAAGATTGTTATTTACATATTTGCAAAACATCTCGACCACAAAGCAAGATCAAAGCACCTAGAAGGTTCAATAAACTGCCTCTGCAATGTGCAACATGTTACTGGAGTTGCCAATTTGACATTACGCTTCTTGGTTGGTGAATAAGTGTATTTATCAACACTCAATCTTCCATTACATAAAATAGCACAATTTTGAACCATTACTCTCCTGCTTGGGTTCAAAACTATATTGCATTTTGTTTTCTCTCAATTTATTGCTATTAATATCGATACATATCTGAGGGTTACAAAGGCTTGCACTTGAGCTATAGTATGCTAACAGGCTTAAATGAACCTTAATGAGGCCAAAAAACAGTAAGACTCTTTCCGATACATAAGATTAAACTCTTAGGTGTAATGACATCATCAGAAATTACGCCCTTAGCATTCTAAGATTGTTTTTCACTTGGCCATTACACTTTGCTATAGAACCATGTATGAGACAGCATGCAGTATAGTCTACTATACATGTAGAGACTATTTATATTTATGATCAGACCGAGTGCATATTCCAGATACAAAGACAAGGAGGTTTTTCTTGTATAAAACTATGCAGCATTTGTGAAATAACCTGAGGTTTTCCGTTCTCTCATTGTTAAACAAGCTGTTTAAATGCCCAATGAGTTTGTGTGGTGAGGTATTGCTCTTAAAAGGCACCAATTGCAGGCAAATTCTGGCACTGAATGGAAGACAAATGCAAATGCTCTCATGACTTGTAAAATGCTTAAATGATACTGAAATTTTACACAGTGTTTTACTTGATTACAAAGTAATGAATAAAATTTACAAATACATGATCAGGTGGGAAGAGTCAAACAAATTCGAAAATGCATCTATGGGCTAAAAAAAAAGGTCATTTAAAAGGTGATTGCTTATAATTAAGGCAGTACCAGAAGTCTTGCAGTAATAATAATAGTACACGTAGCCTAAAGTTGTTATTTTCAACTGTACACAAAAATATATCTTCGTTTGTTTTGACTTGATTTTTCACAATAACTCCCCTTGCCTCCAATTTTTTAGTCGGAAGTTGTTGATTAAACAAAACTTTGTATTTAGTATTGATATACAAGTAAAACCCATCAAATTTATGTAATAATTGCAGACAAAATTAACTACAGAAGCGTTCAACACAATTTTTTTACAAAGTACTCATTATCTGGATTTTGAAGTGCTTTGAGCCCCCTTCAAAGTATTGGCATGAGGATGCCAAGAATTCTTAAATGCAATGGAATAATAATAAATCCTGCATACACACACATAGTACTCAACAACAGAATATACAAAATACATACATTAAATAACAAGGCACATATTAAAAAGATGATTCGTACAGACGTGTATATATGTTTTGTTATCTTTTTTCTGCTACAAATTTGTAAGAAAAACAACGTAGTAGTTGCTATATACATGTACATAGAGAATAAAAAAACATGTACCAGATGTACATGTATAACTAAATTCCATTCAATTGTCATGGGTTTACAATAATAAATTATTTTACAGCACCAGATTGTATAAGGTTTTCTTTTTCATCTAAACAAACTTTTTCATACCTACTAGAACTAATTGTAATCAACCATTTAGTACCCAATACACATTCAAACCATGAACAAAGTCGTTCATAGCTGATTATTGCAGATCTATCTATTACCTACTAGGCATGGGTATATCAAATCCCAAAGCTTATCTGCTAGACTCTGGAGACTCATAAAAGAGTAATGAATAATAAGACTGATACTAAGTTAGGTATCACCATCCATACAGTATCTTTGCCAATAATGAATCATAACATTCATACATGTACATGCATATGGGCAAAATACATCCAGATAAAAATTGGAGATGCTGTTTATGCGAACAACATGCATATTTTTTTTCTCTCAACATTTCCATAAAAATCAAGTATTTCATTCAAATTTGAATGCAGGTTCATTTACATGAAGCCTAGGGCACAAAATGGCGATTCCAACTACTTATTACAATATTTAATATAATATAAACATTAATTGTTTCTACTCAATCGGGTACTAAATGGTTGAAGAAGTATACTTGCACAATCATGCAACATCTCTTTCTTTAAAAATCAGTTAAAGATGATGTTTTAACAATCATTGAAAAAGGTTGAACGTTTTGAAATGTAATGCTGAGATAAGTCAATGTACATTATTAGTACATTTCAATCAAGGTCAGGGAAGTAAATAAAATGCTGATATCAAATTCCTTTGATGCAAATTTTTTTTGAATGCTGATCTTATCAGAATTGCTATTACAAAAAATATTCCCATACTGATAGGGATGATAAAAAGAAAATAATTAAAAAATATCATTTGTATTGTTTTTAAAGTCAAAGCTAATATTCTGGACATATAAAAGTACAAGCAACACCCTTGTATTCAGAGCTTTTCATTAAAAGAATCAAATGTTTGGCAGTTTTTTTACTTATTAAGATTAATTATCAATGAAGAGGAGATTATAGGTAAATCAAATTTATACCATCTGATTTACTATAAAAATGTTGTTTAAGAAAGAGAAACAAAAAAGAAATGCTTAAATACACCAAAAATGAGGCACCCTCTCAATATCACACCTTCGAACAGTAATACTCTGCCAGAATCTTTCCGACACACTTGTTAAAAAACTAAATATAGCTATAATGACGTATCAAAAACAGTGAAAATATAGCTTTTCCCACGTTCGACAATACATCATGACTGTTCGTTGCTCAATAAAAAAAGGGTAATACGTTAGCTTTTGAAGAGATTTTGATTTTAAAAGGTAGGGGAAATGCTTGGAAATAGGAGTATAAAAAAGATATCATCAAAATTCACAGTTTTCTACATTGATACCATCTATTGCTTCTTGATATAGGTTTATAACAGCTGATGGGTTTTCATCAATTTGTATCTCTAGGTCTTGGATGCAAGCTTCGATTCCTTTGTTGTATTTGGTTCCAGTTAGGATCCCAATATCTGGCGGTGTACCTGTTTATGAGTAAACGGATTGATAGAAAAATTAAAAAAACAATAAAACTAGTAGGGAGTCCATTAAAACAATATTAATCTTGTTGAACTAGATGCATAGGAGTAGGCTCTTATGGGAAATTCGACACCTTTCGGGTGTTTACCAGATAACAGGTTTTGTCCATCACCAGGCTTAGCCTTAAAGATGAAGTTGAGTTCTGGTCATGCGATTGCAAAGAAACGGTGTGGAATCGAACAGAAAAGGTTGATCATCTAGCATATAAGAATTTGTATGTATTGCAAGGTTCTGGAATCATCAAAATGATAAGAAATTTGGCCGAGTCTTGGTAAAGTTACAAACACTGTACACAGAAAGATGTATATGGGACTACACGAACACGTGGCGTAAAAAACCTACCCTCCCGAGTTTTACAATGAACATGACATATTTAGAATATGAATGCATTTGAAGAGCCGTGCTTTTCAGGGAACATGTCTTATCTGATGTTCTTCCACACTTTCATAATAAGAATGATAAAGTTTACAAATTATTTTCCACCTCTTCCCAGAACTCAACCTTCTCTTTAAGTTTGTAATGCTTTGCATTTCCCCCATATGGTTAAGTTGTTTTCTAACTCTTCCCTCACCCGAAGACTGTCTGAGAGGCTAAGAGGTATTTCTTGATGGGCCTACGGGTTTGCTGTGTGCAGACTTGTACTCCTATGTATGGCATTTCCACCAAGTCTGGTGTAAGCGAATTATGACCTACTGCACATGGCAACTGACAACCCTCTCCCTATTAGCTTCATCAAGGAGTAAGACTGTCTGTTTCTGTTTCTGTCTGTTTGTCTGTCCGTCTGTTTCTACATGTACATGTAGTTCAACTATACTAATTGACAATTTGATGACCCTTTTCCAAACACATACAGCATGTTACCTATTCTTCTCAAGCTTTCAAATACTTTCCTCAATCATACACTCAAGAAATAAATTTGAGGTGCGTTCAGATACAGTGTATGACAATAGAAATTGTGTCTCTCCAAAGGCCGGTTCAAAATATGATGCAGCAGTTTGTTTTTCATAATGATATGATAACCTAATAACGCGAAATACATGTGTTATATCTTGAATGTATAAAACACATGTGGGACTATCCCCACTTGCCAGTTATGCACACATAATACTAGTCTATGCCAGTCCCCATTAGTGTTCCATTATACAAAAACAAGCCACTAGGTGTATCAAATTTTTGCTATCAAACCCACTCTACTTGCAGAGTATCAAGTTGCTCAAATGCATGAGAACACTTTATCTCTAAATCTTTGGTTTCTTACCTAAGAATAGAGCTCCTTTGACATTCAACATCCTCAGAACACCTGCAGACTGGCCAGTCACCACATCATCTTCATCCACTAGCAGAGTCCCATCACGTCCTTGCCTGCAAGTAGGAGGGAAAGAAATGATCACCACTCTATTCATATAAGGAGGCATGACGGCTCAGAGGAAGAGCAGTGCCCTCATAACTGAGGGGTTCCAGGTTCGAAACTCAAGCCAATGTTCTAAGTGTCTTTTGGTAAGGCATTAATCCTCGATACAGGGAGAGTAATTCAAAGTCGTCGGCTCTTGGCTGCTTTAAATGTCACAAACATACACATGCTTTCTAAGCAGTTAGGTAAAAAAAAAAAAAAAAAAATAACCAACCGAAGTAGATCTTAAATTCCTAATATGTACTTTCATCCCATGATATCCCATAAATGATAAAGTTACAGGAATACGATTTCCAAACTTATGATTATTTCAATACATTATTTTAGAATAAGCACATTCGTTTGTGGAGGTAAAAGTTATCTTGAAGCCTGGATAAGGGATGAATAGTCTTGCTTGATAAAGATAGATGCATTCCTGCCAATATTTGAAAATAAGAATTAGGAATTTTTAGCATGGTATGCCTTCGAAAATAAGAAATCGCACTTGCAGCGACAGCGTAACTGGCATACATGTTAATCTGTACCAAAAAGCGAATATTAATTTGCTATTCGATCATGGATCCATTCAATGCACACAATACATGTAGGTGAACTCTCAAATCGCGGCACATGATAAAACAAGCTTAATTTGGCTTTAGCGCAACAACAACAACAACAAAAAATCAGAATCAAAATCAAAATTTTGAAAAAACAGAATATTCTGGATTTTCAGGTCCTATAAATCCAGAATATTCCAGATTATTTGTAAGGGTTGGCAGGTATGTAGACTACATAAGATATATTTGACTAAACCTCAAAATATTGAAACATTATTTTAAAAGACATTTAAACAACGTTTTTCACTCTTGATTGAGCAAACCCTCTCATCATTTCATGCTGGCATCTATCTCCAAATATATGTAGGCACGCTGGTCCTGCAAGAGTTCAATCATGGATTAGTAATATCATAGACACAGACATTTAAAGCCTATCTGCACTAGTTTCGTTAGGAGGGATTAGACCTCCCTGCATGGTCACTAACAGGTGTTATCTCATCAAATCAGAAACATAAGAAAAAGGGGACCATGCCCCCATGGTCACCTATTAGGCATCGTTTCCTATATAGAGGGCGCAAGTAGCTATAAGTAGTGCAGTGGGGCTTCAAATGGTGTCAAGCCTTCTTACCTTGTGATGGTGATGTTATGTTCTACTCCATCATCAATCCTGACAGTTGATGCAATGTTGGCTTCCCCACTTCCAAGCTGATAGCTATATTAAAAGATAATAATAATGATGAGGCGTTATGATACATTTAGACCCCAAAGACAAGTAGATGTACATGTAAACCAACTTGACAATGTTCTCAGTGGTACAAAATACAGATTGCTCTTTAATTTGATATATCATTTTGAAAAAGAATGTAATCTCCTCCTCCTCCTCCCTCTTCTTTTTCTCAATCTTTCTCTTCACATTCTCTTCCACTTCTACTTTTTCTCCCTTCTACTCNTGCTTTGTTTGATGTCTGACCAGGGTATGTTAGTTTGAGTGTTGTAGGGTGACCTGCGGTATGGACCAAGCACTCACAGGTCTGGAGCAGGGTCGGCGTGAAGGAGCGTACTTTCTCGTTGCTTCATTCATTATTCGTGCGATCACCAGGCCAGCCGAAAAGCCTCGCGCTTTTTAGCTGTTGATATAGGTTAGGTCATTATTAGTCATACTATACTGGTACATAAGAACTGAGTGTTTGATAAACATGTTTTGGAGATGAGGAATGGTTTCACTTTTATGTAAATGAAAAAAGGCCAGGTTTGTCCTGTGTGTATCAACATCATCAGTAATGATGATCATCATCGCCACAATCATCATCATCGCTATCACCAATTCCCCTGTTTGTTATCTTTGTTCATATTTATCATTATCAACATGATTATCATCATAGTTATCATTTCACCATCAGCATTGACGTTGTCCTCCTCCTCCTCCCTCTCCTCCTCCTCCTCCCCCTCCTCCTCCTCCTGTAACCCATTTTGGGTGTTGAAAAGCAGATCTTACCTGAATACAATGTATCCATCTTGAAGCCCAACAGCAATGAAATCTTGCCTCTCACCAGCAGATCCTTCAGGCTACCAAATAAAAAGGGAAAATGCTTAAAATACTTTAATAAAACATAAATATCTATTGATTATTGCATAATACAACCAAATGATATAGATTTGTACATGATGAAAGCCCATTTACATGAATAAATTGAGAAACAATTCACATTTTTATTAACAGTCGAACCTGTCTGTTAAGGCTACACAAGGGAAACAGACAAAGTGGCCACTGTAGACAGGTGGCCTCTCTAGACAGGTTATACAACACATATTCCTTTCTAATAGGAGATAAAACACATGACCTCTATAGAGAGGTGGCCTTAATAGAGAGGTGGCCCCTAAAACAAGGTTTGACTGTATTATACAGGGATAAATTGTGACTGATAACCAAATCAGAAACAAGGCAGAACAAAGTAAAAACAGGTAATAATAGTCCCTTGTCCAGTCCAGAAGTTAAGTTTGCTTGAGGAATTCAAACACCACGCATGAATTTCAGAACTTATGTTATCTGTCATACTATTGCATTTTTTAGTGGCTATTCATTTTTATTATTTTGCATCAAAAGGTTCATTAACTTTTGAGGCTGCTTTAATTTTATTAAAAAATAAAGACAAAATGATACATACCACTCCCTGCCACAGAAGGAGACCATCTGTTGAATCTGTTGCTATGCTAAAGTTAATGATCTCTGTTATAGCACTGCTCCTGTAAAAATAAAAATAAATAATTTAAAAAAAATTAAAAGAGATTTAACGACGCCACCTCCTTTGAAATGTGTTTTGACAGCAATTTTGGCAAAATATCAATCTAAATTTGCCACACTCTACTCCGGTTAGGTAAATGGGTACCTGGGAAGGAAGAAATTCCTTGAATGATTGGGTACCTTTTCGCTTGGCTAAAGCCAGGGTATTGACATGATTGCAGGGCCCTCAGGGAGAACAGTATTTATACTGATGAGGCTACCCTTGGTAAATAAGACATATTTTTATTACTAATACTGTTATTATTACCCACTCTGTGCCGTCAAGCTTTATGTATATACCAGCAATCGTGAACAAACTTTCAGGATGATAGTGAATTCCCTATCTCATTAATGAATTGGCTTTGAAATATCAAACTTTTCCTGCTTTCCTGTCCGCATAAGGGATTTGCATTTTATCTTGAACTTCTCAACGACCGATTTATGGG
>BEXV01004010.1:22584-33199 GCA_003118195.1 Hemicentrotus pulcherrimus | reverse complement strand
AACCACCATCATAACAAATTGTGGAAGTTCCAGGCGACGAACAAAAATTTCTGGTTTTACAAAAGACAGTTTTAATCCTCATCCGACCACTCTCCGTCGTAGTCGCTTGATACTTGACTATCCTCCTCGTCGGAGCTGAGCTCGACCGCTATACGACGTCTCAGGATGGCTTCGACACTGTTCGGTGCCGGTTCGCTGTGCCGTTGCTTTTCCTCTTGGACTTCCACCTTGCGTAGCTTCATACCTGAAACGCAACAAGATAAATTCTTTTAAAGTCATTGTTTAACAATGTTAAATCTGAGATGCATGGCCTAACGTGCTATCAGTGTCTGTGATATTGTGTAATATTGAAGCCCTAAAAAAAAATTGCGCTTCAATATGATCATGAAGTTCCTCCAAAAAGTAAAAATCGTTGAGTGCCGGTTTTACCACACTCATATTCCCCAATAGACTGTAGTGTTATGAAAACCATAAGAATACAAAAAAATCTATAATAATAAATATCTTGATAATGAGACAAGCGATCAGCTTGTAAATGTCATGGGATTCACTGTTCCAAAGATTTATAATTATGATTGCAGCATGAGCTAAATCAAGGATTTTTAAAAAGAATCTGAGACAATGATACCGTTTCCCTTTAAGCAGGCATGACCTTTTATTATCTACTCATTTTTAAAGGGTTGATTTTTATGATGGGATGTTGGTGAACTTTAAACTTGGTATGCTTTTTTGCAATGAATGTTTATCATTTAAACTATGTATTGCACATATGTGTAAAAGTATATGTTTTCAGCCCGTTACGCCCTGCTTTGGTAAATCCATTGTCCTAGGCCATATCTGCTTTTTTGTGATCTTTGTAAATTATCCTCGTACACCATAGACATGTTGATGATGAAATAAATTGTGAGTTTCAATGTATTGATTTTAACTGATTTTTGTTAGGAGCTTTCCCAATTTCCAAAGCCTGCAGCCCCATTACTATACTAACAACACGTACAGTATGCTGCAAATGACCAAAACAGTACACCAAAAGTTGACTCCTTCCGCAAAGGAATGATTTCATTTCTCAACAAAAGCAGGTATACACCAGAGGACCAAAAGTAAAAAAAATACGAACCTTCTTGGATTGCTGCTAGTAGATCACTCCTTGGGTCGCTGGCCTGTACCGGCTGGGGCTTGTTGGGAGAGTTGACAACAGGACTAGTATTGTTAGGATTTGAGGCCGGAGCCGGTTGCACCGATGGTAGCCTAAATTGATCAGGGGGTGGTGGAGGCGGGGCAGGAACATTGTTGTTGGCTACAGGAGGCTTCTGGATCCCACCGATGGGTGGTGGAGGGGGTGCGGCTGGGCCGCCCACAGGAGGCGGGGGAGGTGGAGGGGGAATGTTGTTTGGAAGTGGCTGCGACAATACTGGTGGAGGCGGCTGGGCGGGTAGGTGGTTGTTCATCATAACGGGTTGCGGCGGTGGTGGCGGAGGTGGCAGGTCACTCGAGCTCGAGTAACCGGATGTTCCAGAGCTTAGGTAACTCTGTGGTTGAGGCACATTGGGTGGAGGGGGTGGCGGCATAGTAGGGACGTGTTGGTTCATGGGTGGTGGATGTGGTAGCTGTTGCTGGCTGGGCGGGCGTCCTGGCGCCGGCCTAACTGGCCTCAACACCACATCCCCATTCATGGGCGACTCCCCACCCTGTGAAGGTGGTGGAGGTGGCGGACCCTGTGATGGCTTCCTTCGTTGTGACTGACCGTTGATGCCCGAATCATCTGATGGCGTACTGGAGATAATGGAGTCAGAGTGCGATATCCTCTGTTTCTCTGGATCTTGGTTAACCTGGTTCGATGAAATGTGGCTGTTCGTTATACTCTGCTGAGGTCTCTGGTGTTGGGCAAACTCCGCCCCACCTGCATACATCTGATAACGGTTCTTCCTTGTATTCACAGGGACCTTTGGCATCGAACCCTTCTCTGCTGCTGGCTTTTTTTGCTTTTGAAGAAAAAGAGATACTTTCATTACTCATCTATTCTAAAATAGATGCTACATAACAAAGACGTAACATATCCATATCTATTTAGCAAAACAAGGGGATCATCATTTTTCTTCTTCACAAAGATAATTCATTTTTACCACGCCAATAGCAATAGGACACTATTCATGCAGTAAGCACATATAGTATTTTTTTTTAAAGACACAAAATCTTTAGTCATTCTGTTTCTCTTATTTTCCTTTTTCATATATATGAACTTATTCAAGGGTTGGATATCCCTTGATTCCAAGGCATATCTACATCTGTAGAACAAACATCTGTATAAACTCAGATCTCGCTAGCAAGTACATGACGGTCAACCTACCCTTCTCCTCTTCCTTTTCCTGATATTATTCTCAATGTCTTTTCGTTGTTCGTTGCACCACCTCTCAAAGAAGAACTTGGGATCTGTGTAGAATTTGAGACCATCTTTGCCATCCTCCCTGCAATCGATAAAGAGAATGAAAATAACATGTAAATCATAGAGTGCAGCTACAAAAATACAACTTCAAATGATTGTGATCATCAATAAATCAGAGGCATTTTCCTGCATCATAAAACTATTTCCCTTTTTTCACTATTTCCATGCATTCACTTTTTAATGATAGCCACAATCTTGTCCCAGTGTGTATTAGTTCGTTCAAGACCTCAAATAAATGAAATGTGATTCATTCATTCCAGGATAGTAGCAAAAAAGGCAATGCCAAATGCTGTTAGTACACTTTTAATATGAATTTATTGAATCCATTTAAACAAGGGAATCGCTATTAAAGCATTGTCTCGCCTGTATCTAGCAACATGCATATTATGCCTTTTCAGGCTTTCAACAGTTCAGGATGCAAATTTTGGTTCTGGCAGTTACCACTAGGCAATAGTGGTAATGTTCAATGTTTCTCATCTGACGTAACTGTTGACCTGGTGACCTTAAATCTTGTTAAGACTGTTTTTTGAAACTGTAGTGAATCACCATTGATATATTTGCCCACAAGTATTATGGCTTTGAACCTTTGACCACATCATCAAAATTCTAGAAATTTATTACATTTACAGTGATTTTCCCTGAAAGTTCATTGACCTTTTGACCTCTATTCTTGGTCAGATTTGACCCCTTTTCAAAATGAACTGCACCTTCAAGAGATGTGGCACAACTGATTCTACCTCAAAGCTATAGAAAGTTATTGCTGCGCAGGCGCAACAAAATAAAGGCAATTTTCTTTTCAAAAGCAACCCATCCACCATTTTGCCAGGTTTACCTGAACATATTTAGCATATTTAGAGCAGGGATGGGATTGGCATGGTCATAGAGGTTAGCCACCGCTTGAGGGCGAGTTTCCCGTGTAAGCAGCATAGTGTCTGGCTGCTGAGAGCACTGGAATGGTGCAGCGTCCTCATCCATGTAAACTGTTCCATTTATTGATGGCAGCGGTGGGATTATAAAGCGTGCATTTTTAGATCAATTTATTTGGAGTACCAAAAAATGGCTTGGAACCCTTAGTCAGGCATGATGTAACATGCAAACCAGAGAGGAATGATGAAAGGAAAATGAATCAATGTGGCTGCCATAACATTTCTTGTGAGGTGTTAACTAAACCAAGTCATGCAAATAATCAGAAAAAGATTCAGAGTGCTTTCTCTGAATATATAAAATCAATATTATGGTTGTGCTCTTTTTAGATCAATTTATTTGGATGCTCAAAGATTTTTTTGTGAGGTGAATACTAACCATGCAAATAATCAGAAATAGATTCAAAGTGATTTCAATGAATATATCAAATCAATACTATGATTGTGAAGGAAGAAAAAAAAAATCATGCACCTTTGACAAATGTAACTTGGAGATGAGTCATAATGTACTTGTAGTGTATGCAGCATTGCTCTGAAAATGCTACCAATTCCTAATTTCATACCTGGACGTAACAATCTACCCAACTTTGAACTTCACCTAAAACCCAACTGCACCAAAAATCCTAACCCTATATCTGCATGTTTTACAAAATTAAGACCAAAGCAATTGTTACTGGAGCAATTGTCAGACGCAGCATACATGTAGCATCAGGCTGCTCAGAACACTAGAATGTTCTGTTTATTGGTGGCGGCGGCGATGAGATTCAAAAACATGCATTTTTAGATCATTTTATTTGGAGTATAAAAAAATTGCCTGGAACCCTTGTGAGGCATGATGTAACATGCAAATCAGAGAGAATTGATGAATGGAAAATGTATGTAACATTGAACTGAATCAGCATGAATGTGATAAATGCTTCCAGCAAAATTCAGAGAAATAAACTGAAACAAACAACTATCAAAGCTAAAGGAATAAGAAAGGTCACAAGTTATTTTTTCGCCTTCACCAGAACCCAACCTGCCCTTTAAGGTGCAGAGTATAATGTAGACTGGTGGTAGCAAACCTTTATTTAATCAATACCGTTCCCCCTTCTTCATATTTACGGTTCACTTGACCGGCCATGTTTTTCTTGTGATGCTGTTTACTGACCACTTGGCCAAATGGAGCCATGAGAATAGGGATACTTCTTGGGCACCGTTCCACCTTCTTTGTACAATGGCATGTAACTTCTAATACCTACACCAGCCTAGAGACAGTGATTTTCTGTCTTAATACTTGGTTGAAAGAGAGGTCGACCTACAAGATGCTGTTCCATTAAAACTTGTTATCATTAACCACTTCTGATAGCTGTTATTGTGCCATTTGATTGGACGAGAGTAAATTTGTAGTAGCAACTTTATGCATTTGATATTGAAGTTTTATGAAACGAGGCACTTGGTTGTAAAGGTGAAGAATAATTTGTGAGCATTCTGGTTCTCATTGTTCCCATCTGCACTGTACCTTAGAAGCAATTCACCTCAAGTGAAATTTCACTTGAGGTGAATTGCTTCTTAAGTACATGTACTACTTTATTAGCAGTTGTTTTTGCGGGACCAACGAATTAATGAAAAATCATTTGTGAGCATTTTTCAGTGATTTTAGGGGGTTTGGAGGTATTTGAAACAAAGCCACTCAATTAATTTCACTACTTGTACAGTTGATACACGTCGGGCCTAAAATGTGTGTGTTCATGGGAGTAAACAATGTATTTGTTAAAAAAAAGGGCCCATGCTTAATAAGGAAAAGATATTAAAAGAGTCAACAGTACTTGTAGATAATCCTTATACAGGAAACGGCACCCTCCTTTCCAGCATCATACATGTACAGTTGTATAATGGGATGATTGTATGACACATGCATTCCCTATACTCACCAATTTTTACTACGACTTTGACCTTTGACCAAAATCAAATACCTACTGTACCCACCATGTAACCTTACCTTTCACCCTAAACTTATTTTAACCTTAACCCCTGCTGCAAGCTGTTGTCCCCCAAGCATTCATTGTAGCACCAATTAAAGTCTCTTTATAGAGAGAGAGTTACGACATGGACATCAATTTAAAAAAAAAATAAAAATGGTGCTCAATTCTTTATATTTAGAACAGTGCTCAACACACATCCAATATTCCTCTACAAACAGGTCAGGTAATATTTGAAACGAAACAGCTTCCAGATCATAGGTTGTCTTAAACTCTTCTATAAAGGGACTTTAAAAACAAAATGAAATGGCTATAGCCCCAATGATAATGATAATAGCTCCCTCTACCTGAATTGGTTGAGCAGCGACAACTTTGGCGGCTTCTCGCATCTCATGTACGTCTCCCTCATGGCTGAAGGCATGGTGGGGGAGGAGACGACCTCTGTCTCCAGGGCCAACGAACTTTTGAAGGCCTTGCGCATATGAATGTCTTGAAGAGATACTGATGGAGAGAGAACCCGATGGAATGGGATGGAGAGAAAGAGAATAAAATAATGCAAACTTACAAATGGTTGAAAAATACAGAAAAGCTCAAGAACCAAATAATTATTGAATAGGTAAGAAATTCAAGAAAATTAAGAGAAAGCCAAATGGAAAATTGTTCTAAAAAATAAAATATGCATAATAATATCATTGTTATATAATTTTTGCAAAAACTGTAAATACAGTACATGTATGTACATGTACATGTAGGATTAGGAAACAGAAAAAGTTCTTTACAAAGAAATCAAGTGATCAAATGTGGTATTATTATACTGATAAATGTAAATATGGAAAGTTTGAGCAAAAATTTGTATTTATACAAAAGGCAAAGGAGTGAATAAAGATAAACATGTCAGAATTGAACAAAACCAATTATACCAATACATACAAGTAATGAAATAGAAATACTTTTATAATATTGCTAGATGAAGGGGAGACTGGAGGGATTATCAGTCACCAAAAGCAAAGGAGTAAATAAAAATATACATACAGTGTAGTTCAACAAAAACCATTGTAATAATCAATAAAGGTACATGTACATGTAATTAAATATTATAATATTGCTAGATGTAGGGGAGACTAGAGGAATTATCAGTCACCAAAAGCAAAGGAGTGTATGAAGAAAAGAAAAAAACATAATAAAAACAAAACCATTGTAGCGATTTTTCATGTAATGAAATAGAAAGCCTATAATAATATTACTAGATTTAGGGGAAACTGGGGAATTGATAGTCTGCAAGCCCCAGACCTGCCAACCTCTGGAGCTCAAAAACTGTATTCTTATCCTGACAAAAGTTGTATTCTTACAAATGAACACGGACTGTTACGCGGATCAATGCCTCTTTATACAGTTCCTACATACAGGAAGAATTTTTTATAAGGATCGTTGGTTGAATATGCATGATTTCGTCACGACTGGTGTGTTCAACAAACAAATGAACATCCCCAAATTGCCGATATAGGACAGAATGGGCATTTGCCATTGAAATGGCACACATACACAGACACAAATTTTAATTAAAAAAAAACAAAAAAAAACTGTGAAATCAGAACATATTTTGTTTCAAATGTTCTATTGTATACGTTATGTATGTTTTTCAAATGAACATGTGGAAATAAAACTGTGGACTTTATAGTTCATACTTGACTCTATACCTGTTATCTTTAGGCCCCCATTTTCTCATATATTTGTGTATAGGCCTCCATGTTATTAAAGTTTAAGTAAACTCCCTGTGGATAATGGACCTTTCATATAATTTTCTTTCAATATTTACATTTCACTTTTAAACTTATCAAAGAAACAGGACATTCAAGATCATACTCTAGAAAGACAGGAACCTCTTTGGCTCTTGTTACCCACACAATATTTACTTTCACTTTATACTTTTCTAAACAGTTTTGCACTGTAAGTATTTCAACAGAATAGCGTTTATTTTTCCCCAACCATACGTCTTTGAAGTACATTATTTGCCAAGAAAGTAGAAAGACCATGATGTTGCAATTACACAGTCAGATTAGTTTATTTTACTGTGCATATTTTGTATAAACTTTAAAGTTGCACTTTCACTTTTGTTCACCAAAGAAAGAGAAAGAAAAAAATTGTCTTCCTCCCATTGTGTTGGATATGAATCAACATTCTATAAAAGGAGGTGTAAAATCTCCTTGGTATCAAATATACATATTTTTAGCAGGTAATTACGCGTGGTTATCAAAAATTGTTATTCCACAAGTAATTAAATCAGAACAAGAGGTTGGGTCAAAAGTAGAATAAAATATACATGTTGAGAAGGGCTGAAGTATAAGAGGTCTGCAGATGAATCATAAAGTCATCCCTTTCACTTTGTTTATTATACAGAAGAGAGCTTACATGTACAAGTACATTGTAGGCATACAGGTAAATGTAGTCTACATAAATGTAGCTCATACACATGTTAAAGATAAACTTTAGTATTGGTAATGCAATTACATTGTGAAAGAAAAGGTGTGGAAAGGATAAGAAACAGTTGATCATGTAGCATGTAAGTATTAAGCCTGTTTTGAAAGCCCCTTTTTGGTAGTCGACTACACAGTGATTTTTTTGGACGAGTAAACGACTAGTCGGTAATACATGTACAGGTGTAAGCTGATATAGACTATTTTCAGCGTTGTAGCTACGGTGGGCGGTGCTGGGCGAGCCCGCCCAGCACGGGGGATATCCCCCACAACTCCTAGTCCTAATTAGTGCTGGGCGGAAGCAGTGTTTTTCACTTTATAAAACTTGCTTTGAATGTAACTATTTGTGAAGAAAATNAAAAAAAAACTGTGAAATCAGAACATATTTTGTTTCAAATGTTCTATTGTATACGTTATGTATGTTTTTCAAATGAACATGTGGAAATAAAACTGTGGACTTTATAGTTCATACTTGACTCTATACCTGTTATCTCTAGGCCCCCATTTTCTCATATATTTGTGTATAGGCCTCCATGTTATTAAAGTTTAAGTAAACTCCCTGTGGATAATGGACCTTTCATATAATTTCCTTTCAATATTTACATTTCACTTTTAAACTTATCAAAGAAACAGGACATTCAAGATCATACTCTAGAAAGACAGGAACCTCTTTGGCTCTTGTTACCCACACAATATTTACTTTCACTTTATACTTTTCTAAACAGTTTTGCACTGTAAGTATTTCAACAGAATAGCGTTTATTTTTCCCCAACCATACGTCTTTGAAGTACATTACTTGCCAAGAAAGTAGAAAGACCATGATGTTGCAATTACACAGTCAGATTAGTTTATTTTACTGTGCATATTTTGTATAAACTTTAAAGTTGCACTTTCACTTTTGTTCACCAAAGAAAGAGAAAGAAAAAAATTGTCTTCCTCCCATTGTGTTGGATATGAATCAACATTCTATAAAAGGAGGTGTAAAATCTCCTTGGTATCAAATATACATATTTTTAGCAGGTAATTACGCGTGGTTATCAAAAATTGTTATTCCACAAGTAATTAAATCAGAACAAGAGGTTGGGTCAAAAGTAGAATAAAATATACATGTTGAGAAGGGCTGAAGTATAAGAGGTCTGCAGATGAATCATAAAGTCATCCCTTTCACTTTGTTTATTATACAGAAGAGAGCTTACTGTACATGTAGGCATACAGGTAAATGTAGTCTAGCTCATACACATGTTAAAGATAAACTTTAGTACTGGTAAATGCAATGGCATTGTGAAAGAAAAGGTGTGGAAAGGATAAGAAACAGTTGATCATGTAGCATGTAAGTATTGGTGTGCACTGCAAGGTTCTGGAGTCATCAAAATCATAATATATTTGACTGAGTCTTGGTAAAGTAACAAGCACTGTACACAGAAAGCTATATACATGTATGGGACAACACACATGGTGTCGGGGCTAGTACTAACTTGATTTCCTTGTCTTTCTATGCTCATTACTCAGCCAGTATACATTTTCTTTCAAAATTGTTTGGCACATGTCATTTATTCGTAATCTTGAACATTCAGTGTAAGTTTCGTTTAATTCTGTGAGAATTAATTTTCTTTTTTTTTTAAACCAGAACTGGAGTTTATCTTTAACCCCTCAAAACAGTTTGGAAACTCACATTAGATTGATTATACATGTACATGTAGCTCTCTTATCATTAGAAAGTGTGTTTATTCCTTATTAGAATGATACAACATTTGTTATGATTCTGCAGCTACATGTACATGTACATGTACATGTATGGAGTGAGCAGCACATCAGAACAAGGGGTTGGGTCAAAAGTGCCCTGCCCCCACCCTAGAGCGCCGCCTCTGCCATCTGAACAATGACAACCTATCCCCTGGTGCTGAAGTTCAAGATGTGAGGAGAGAATGAAATACGATGCCTCAGGTGTACCCTCATTTTCAGAGCTTGGATCTTGGGACAGGCTGACATGTTGACATGAATGCACGTACTGTACATGTACACTGAATCACTATATGCATTTGTTGCTCACTTAAAGGCAAAGATGAAAGCTTTCATGTCTTAAATGATGATTAAACCTGGCTGTACATGTACAGGTACATGTAGATACACATGTACTTTGAATATAGCAGAATGAATGCAAGTCATTTGTTCTACATGTACATGTACAGCGTCATGTGCCAGAATGCCTTAATCTTTCTCTGCAGTTTAGATAATGAGTGACAAAAATGAAAATCGGCTAAAATACTCATGAACATTTTACTAGTGCCTACATGACTTAGGTACATGAAGCACTACCTACATTTATGTACCAGTACATGTACATTTTGGATTCAAATCAGTTCAAAATTCCAGATGCTTTTCTTCCTAGTCTTTTAAAAAATGAGATACAGATCAATCGCAATCTAGATGCAGTGTAAATTCAGATTTCATAACAGAAGATTTGTCAAGATACATAGGCCTACATGTACATGTACATGTACAAGCTAATACAAAACTGCTACATCATGTAGCCCACACGAAGCACTCTGTGTCTTGTTGTCTAGATTTGTAAGTTGCGTGTGTATTGTGCCTCTATCACTATACATTAGAGACCGCACGCATGGAATACCAATCAATTAAAACAGATGTTGAAAATGTCAAATTTTGTTGCAGATACCAGATGGTTTTGGGATAGCCACTAACCTTGTAACCTAGCCCGTCTCATATGTCAAACCATAAGGCTCCCTCGGGGACAGACACAAGTTCACATGCAACTCATTCTATGCACACATCAATACTATCTGGATTAATGGA
>BEXV01004009.1:0-13613 GCA_003118195.1 Hemicentrotus pulcherrimus | reverse complement strand
GGGGGGGGGGGGCAGAATAGTACTTTACAGGCGACTTGAGTATGCCCTGTGATGGATAAGTGCCCAATATAAATGTAGCTAATAGTAGATGAAGTAATAATAATCTAAATATACTAGAGTTTGATGCCATGTTAAATATATATTCGAATGGGATGGATTTCGCAATTAGAATATTATTGATGAATAGGTAATGAAGTAAAATTAACTGACCTTAGTTTCGATTCTCCCTCCGCCTCATTTTACCTACTTATCCGTAACCATTTTATGTATCCTCTACTTCAATTATATTAAAGATTCCACAACTAGCCCGATCCTAACTGAAGCACCTAGTACTGGTAAGTCTCTTTAAATTTACTTGTACCATGACTTCCTTTAACTATGATTGTCAAGATTGTTGCGTCATGTTTTTGTATCTTGTTGATATAACAATCCAGTATTTCGCACGACATAACTTTCTTTATCCTCCAATTGTCATCCATAAATGAATATTCTCTAAATGTCTTATTCAATCCGTTCAACAAGAGATTTTTGGATGAAATCAATGGATAAAAGACTTATGTTGTCAGGAACCATTTTAAGGATCGCCCATTGATGTAGACACTTTAAAATGTCGAAAGTGGCATCTGACTGGAATATTGTCCAAAGCCTCAACCCGTCATGAACGTGGTTCAGAATAAAAGGCCTACTGTAGTAAGTATAGATCAAAAGTTTAAATAAAAAAAATCCCTTTTGCTCGGTCATGTTTCATTTTTTTCCTGTCATCATACGTTGCAGAAGAAATGCCAACAACCACAGAAGTTTACAACCCTACAACTGACCAAGCTAATCCGGGTGAGTCATAACAATATAGTGGAGGCATTGTGGCATAGTGGTGAAGGCTCTTGACTCTCATACGAGAGTTCCCGCATTCGATCTCGTTCGTTGGTTACATCCTTAGATCTAGCGTTTTGCCATTGGATTTTCCTCTCGATCCATGTGTATTTGAAGGATACCTGCCACTGCTGGGATACATCGGGTAATACAAATCACATGGTCCACAGGAACAGCGGTTTTGTAAATGATGTGGGTGCCTTGGTAAATAATACCAAATCATTATTGCTATCGTTATCATTAGGTGATACGTACGAAGTCTACGTATCACCTATTGATTTCGTCAAGATTTTCTTTATTTTTATTAGGTGATACGTACGAAGTCTACGTATCACCTATTGATTTCGTCAAGATTTGCATTCACAAAAAATAATTATTATTCCTCCTCGATTTTGTTCGCAAGAAATCTCAAGAATGGATAAACCCATTGTCATGAAACTTGCTATGATGATGAATCCCAGTCTAACTTAGAACTGCGTGACTTTTCAGTGACTCAAGGTCATCATGACGTCATCTTGGCGCCATTTTGTGAAAATCAACTCATGACCATATCAAAATTATCACGGTCAAGGTCAATATTTGTCCGGTCAATTTCCGGTCGATGAATGCGCGCAAAAATGCGCGTACTCGTACCTGCGTGCGTGAACGCGCGCGGAAAATTTCAAATTGCTCAAAATCGTCCTAAATTTTTTTGCATACGTTTCAGGCCATTATAAGCATTTCATGAAAACTCACGCAAAACACGCATTTTTGCACGTTAAATGTACTATTTATGAAACTTCAACGTTAGCAGTGTCCTTGTATTCAAATTATGTAAGGAAACACTTTCACTTTCTAGACTTAACTGTCAGACACTTTTGAGTGACTGACTGACTTTTTTTTGTGTGTGTAATAAAATACATTAAATGAGCGTTATAGAGAACATAAGCATTTGTCTTCATTAATAACCCACTCTTTACTCATTCTTCATTTCCTATTCCAGACTTGAATAATGACGAACTTCATTCAATATTTGGTAGTAATACTACATATAATTACAGTGATATCAATGATTTAAACTATTTATCCAAAAAAGAAGATGAGTTTCATTTCAGTAGGTTTTTGAACTGTAAATATTATATTGATGAGGATTTTACGACTGAATTCAGTAACATTGACTATCATTTTAGTATTTTACATCTTAATTCCCGTAGTTTAAACATACATTTTAATGCTTTATCCAATTTCATCTGTACTTTATGTATAAGAATTCTCTAAAAGTTGGATTAATGACAGTACGCCACTATTATTCAATGTGTCTGGCTATTCATTTATACATTCAAGTCGCCAAGAAGAAAAGGGTGGAGGTGTTGGTCTATTGGTCGCTGACAATTTTGAATATGAAATACGCAATGATATATTTATATTATCCCATCATACAATTATGAATCATTGTTTATTGAAAGCAACTTGCCGAGACGTAAGAATATTATTGTAGGTGTCATATATAGGAAACCTCAATCAAATATCAATGATCATCCCTATCTTTGTAAATGTTTTACAGAAAACTTTTACTGAACATAAACAGGTTTATATAATGGGAGATGTTAACATTGATCTCGTGAAATTTACTTGCAATGTTGTATATAATTTCTTGAGCGCAATACATTCATTTTGTTTGTATTCCTTTAATTGATAAGCCTTTGAGAAAGACTAACAGATCAATATCCCTCTAATCAACATTCTTTATACAGTGACAGTATATATCCATGCGATATTTAAAGATTGTATTTTCAAGCAACTTGCGAATCTCACGTTGACAACTCAAAATGATCGCTAATGTATTCCCTCATTTATTTTTACTTTTCAATTAATACGCCGGGACATCGTGACGTCATACACTATTCACTTTTAATTATTCAGGCATAAGTTCTTATTTATCAATTACATTTTCATTTCTTTGAAGAAGATAAAATCGTCAAATTGCGTTCTTCATGATGTAAATTAGAGTCAAAGGTGTAACTTGTTACTGCACAGAGTCAATGGTCATATATTGTCTCAATCTATCTTCCTTAGATCCATAATGATCAAGGGATCGACACAATTTAAACTTGACATATGAATAGATCATAATGGGAGGAGCATTTTTATAAAATAATATGATATCGTGTAATGCATTCTTCGTAATGTAAACTAATATCATACGTATCACCTAATTCGTCTAAGTGACGAATTAGAGTCTAGTTTTTATTATTCCTCCTCGAATTTGTTCGCAGGACATCTCAAGACTGAATAAAGCCATTATCATGAAACTTGCATTGCTGATAGATCTTAGTCTAACTTAGAACTGCGTGACTTTTTAGAGAGTCAAAATCATCGTGACGTCATCCAGGCGCCATTTTGTGAAAATCAATTCATGATCATATCTTCATAACGGAAAGTAATTTCTCATTCATATTTATCATGATTAAACTCAATATCTGTCCGGTCAATTTCAGGTCAATAAATGCGCGCAAAAATGCGCGAACGCTTTTGTCCGCGCGTTTAAGAGCGCGAAAACAAAAAATTGCGCCAATTCATCCCAATTTCTTTTTTACATACGTTTCATGCCATATAGAGCATTTCACAAACAATCACGCTCACGCGCAAGCGCGCGCGTTTTTTGCGCGTACTGGCATTTTGCAACATAGAATCGCCGAATTTTCTCTATCATCATATTTGGCACATTTTTACAAGCATTTTGATAACTTCTTCATCTTTTAATAACGCAATGAGCGTCCGTCAAAGTTGACAGCGCGCGCAGACCTGCGTTATCTTTATCCCCAATACATGAGCAAAAACATGCCTATACAAAATTATTTGTAATTCTTCAGAATAGATAGGAACTCCAAATATTTTTTCATATTTAGATAAATTATGAGTCGGGGATATGATTTCATGTCTCATTTGACCCTCAATTAACTCATGACGTCATCATAATGGCCTCCAAACTCAAAATTTTAATTTGCATATTGACGTCAGCATATTTTGGGGAAATTGATTGTATCTCTGTAAATATTGATCGATTTTCTTTCAAATTTCGATATGTTCTACCTGAGACAATTCTCTACAAATACATTATCCATAATTTTTCATTTTTACAAAGGCATCATGGCGTATTTTTGCGATTAAAGGAGGCATGTCAATTTTTTCACATTTTGCGTGTATTCTCAATGGGACATGACTTTTTATCAAAACTGGATTCTACACTCCTGTCTTTCGCGAACAAAATATCCATTGTTTAAGCTTTGTTTTCGCTGAGCTTCGATTTTTTTGTAGCTGAGACCTAAAGCTTACACACGTGTGCCTTTTATTTCTCGATCAGATGCCGGGAATATGCTCATATTTCACTTGCAAAATAGGATTTGAGAATTCCATTTCCCGTTTACGTGTAATCGCTATGGGAAATGTGTTGGTATATCGGTAATGCTCTTGACTTCCATCCTCGAGATCCATGGTTCGAGTCCGGGTGTCTCCAACAATATTTGTCTTCACTCTTTTTTTTTTTCTTTTCGACCTTTCACAGTACCATCTCCTTTGATTTTCAAACCACGTAGAATCGCACACAATGTAATAAACAACCCTATTTACTTTATTATTACCCTATTTTCACTTAATCCATTACTTTTTGCGTTTAATACCTATGGGAGATGATTTTTTATATAATTTTTTAGTATGTTGTAGCTGAGACTATATGCAATCTGAATCATCCCTCATTTTTTCAATAAGATATCAGGATCACGCTAATGATCATGATCATCATTATCATAATGATGATAATCATTTATCAATTACATTTTCATTTCTTTGAATAAGATAACATCGTAAAAATGTGTTCTTCATGATGTAAATTAGAGTCAAAGGTGTAACTGGTTACAGTACAGGGTCAACGGTCATATATAGTTTCAATCTATCTTCCCTAGATCCCTGATGATCAAGGGGACACCATTTAAACTTGACATATAGGTAGATAAAAATAGGAGAAGCATTTAATATAATAATATATCGTGTAATTCGTTATTCGTTATTTAAACCATTATCATACGTATCACCTAATTTGTCAAAGTGACGAATTAAAGTCTAGTATTTATTGTATTTTAAATGTCGTACATCATGTTCGTACACCTGTTCCATATTGTATTGCATCTGCCAACTTTTTTCCGAATCTAATTATTTATGGTTGAGGATATAAGTTACCAATCGTGCTGTCCTACATACACAATAAGAAGCAAAACCAGGGTTAGCTGACGATTTTTTTAACGCAGCATCTTATGATTATTTCACTATCTTCTATACTTAAACTAGTGTTATATCATTTTTTCACAAAGTCAAATTACCCAGGTCATCTCAAAAATGTATTTGTCGGAATTTTTCTTGAATTCTAAAAATCTTGAAAGTGAGGAGCTAATATTGCTTTGACACCTTTACTAAATGAAAATCATACTCTTATTCACCAGGTCCAATCTGCAGTTGTGACTTTGACTTAGACCTGTGCACCTTTACCCAAGCTACTACCGATGATATTAATTGGACGAGGCTGGCAGGTAACACGCCATCTTTGTATACCGGCCCGGAAAATGATCATACAATTGGCACAGGTACGTGTATTTTGTTTAACCATTTGACTATTGAAATGTATATTCCCCGTATTTCGCGTACAGGAACCATCCGGTTCCAGCAGGCAATAGCCTAAATTGGCAATAACATTTTCCCAAACAAAAGTTATAATGTTATGTTATTTTTTTCTATTGCTGCATTCTTGTAATGAGATGAAATGATTCTGAAAAAAAAAATAAACATGAGTAGGAACAGTTTGAAAGTTTTAAAAATTCAATTTTGATTGAAATGAAATGATATTGAAGTTATCAACTCCTATTTATATTTTTGTTTCTTTTTCAAATTCCAAGTTTAATTGGTACCTGATAATAATAACTGGGGTAATACAAATTGAAGGGTCCTAGGGAAAAACGACAACACTGATTCTAACGATAATCCGATTGGTTAACGAAATTATATTCATCTTTATTTCCTACATAATTCTTAGATGATAACAATTTATTAAATAATAATCGCCCTTTTACCTCAATAAAATCTTGATTTCGATAACTGTTCGTAAGATTGATTTCTTTTGGCATCGTTTTGACTCCACTGGTATTAATTTTTCGACCTCCTTTCGATAATAGCGGCTGGATTCTACATCTACACTGAAGCATCTTTTTTTTTCAACAAAGTTGCCGTACTGGAGTCGGAACTCATTCTTGCTTCTTCCGGGCGATTGTGCGCCGTTTTTTGGTACCACATGTGGGGAGCTGCCATTGGTACACTCAATATCTATGCCAAGACCGGGACCACGCTTAGCCAAGTCCTATGGTCCCAAAGTGGGGCTCTGTCCACGAACTGGTTTGAGGCCCAGATTGATTTCATCCCTACTGCCGATTTTAAGGTTAGACAATCAAAGTTGTTGATGTTGTTATTGTTGAGATTAATGGCGCTTCCATCGTCATTGGATGATTTTCGCTATGGTTTGTTATGTTCCTAATATAAGAAACGTCAGTGTTTATTTTTTAAAAGTACAAAAATAGAATTGAAAAGAAACATGTTTTGTAATGCACCTCTGGGCTCCTTTGGTATTGTGTAAATGGTTATGGCAAATGTCGTTTCGATAAAATTATTGGGAACATCAGGAATAGCAGTATAAATACTTATGTGGCTACACTGAGTAAACAAGACCAAATAATTTATTGTTAATTATAATAATGAGTATTCTAGTAACTTTGAATTACTTGCTTGTTCTTCCTTTAGTTCGTATTTGAGGGCGTTACTGGTGCGAGTTACACTAGTGACATCGCTCTCGATGACATCTATATTACAACAGGAGCATGCGGAGGTATATATCTAATATTATTATTATTGTTGTTGGTGTTCTTGTTTTCATCATTATTAGTATCATTTTCATTATTATTAGTTATTATAAACCTCACTTAAGAAATCTAGCCAGGTGTTAAATGTGTACCCGGTAGGATGCGGCCGTCATTGTTGGTCAAACAGTTTTTGAGCGTCATGTAACGTCTGGCCGGAATGCTCCCAACGGAGTGGAGATTGCACACACATTGTGTGTGCGTACAAGCACTGGATCCAATGACCGGGGTAATAGTATATTTGTAAAGCGCTTAGAGACATTTTGTATTAAGCGCTATATAAAAATTAAATACAATAATATTATTATTATCTGATTTGTCGAAACTGCAGTCATGGTTTTAACTATTCCTTTAACATTCATGGTAAAATTACAGTTTCCGGGAAAATAGTTCAGTTTTGGTAAAATACCAATAGGTTTACATGTTAAAATTGGTTTGAGCGATCGAGGATACCATATGTGTGAGAAGAATTGGTCGGTATTTTTAATACGGCAATCTCGGTCGTACTAAATTCCAAACAAGGAAACAATGGCTGAAGAAATTCTCCCAAGATGTTAACTTCTTGATGATGATCAAATGCAAGACTTGCTGACCTCAGGAACACCAAAAGGAGTAAGTGAAATTCTCCATATTTGTTTTTCAAAATAGATCTAGTAGGGGTCTGGTATGCCTAGTGCCAACATTCCTACCGTAGAGATTGCACACATCACTATGCATGTTTACATGATTTAGATTCCTATTACCGTAATTGACAATTTTCATTAATTTCAGTCACTCTTGACCTTTCATAAGGCTGTGAGCGCGCGTCAAAGCTCAAAATTTGCGCGTGCTGCTATGGGCATTATAATGCAAATTTGATCAAAAACATGCCATTTTAAAAATCGAANAAATCGAAATAGCTCTTTAGATTGTCCATTGACCCTCAATTTTTATATCATGGTTGGAGAAAGCATGAGTTGGAGATATGATTTCATACCACCCTGACTCGTACAAAGTAAAAAAAGAAATCATGTTGGCATCTAAACTCAAACAAATGTATTTTGTTGATGACGTCATTTTTTTCTTTGTTTAATTGACATTATCTCGCTTATCGGTGATCGGTTTTCTCCCAGATTTCGATATGTTGTAGCTAAGATAATTCTCTACTAGAAATATGACATCTATCTTTTATTTCGATGACGTCATCATAGTGAAATATTCGATTAAAGGCGAAAATGCATAATTTGTCATATTTGCGTGTTATGTCTATGGGAGGTCACTTATTTCTAAACATGAATCTGCATGACAATGTGTTTTGACCAGCATCTCGGTTGTTATTCCACATTTTTCTCCCAAATTTTAATTTGTTGTAGCTGAGACTATTATGTTATCTACATCATTACTCATTTGTTTCGATAAGATGTCAAAATCACGCTCATGATCATGTTCATCTTTATCTTAATGATGATAATCACCCTTATCAACATCATGATCATCATCATCATCATCATCATCATGGTCTGAAGATGATCATCATTAACATCTTCATGTCATCATCATTATCATCATCATCATTAACATTATCGTTTTTATCATCATATAACATTATCATTATCATCATCATCACCTTTACTCATGATCATCACCATGTTCTTCATGATCATCATTGTTTACATGTCTATATAACTTCTCCCATTCTCAAATCTATTATAAGACTTAGACAGACCACCTTATTCGTCTTCGTGACGAATTAAATTCTAGTTTTTATTCTCCGCACTTTTTTGTTCACAGGATAACTCAAGATCAGTTTAATCAAATTTGTTCAATTTTGGCACAGTCATAGGTCATTGTCATGAGACGTGACAGGAACACTTTCAGAGTCATCAAATCATCATGACGTCATCCAGGCGCCATTTTTGTTTTTTGGGGTACTTTTTACTCGGGATCATATCTTCATAACGGAAAGGCATTTCTTATTCATATTTATCAAGATTAAGGTCAATATCCGTCCGTTCAATTTCAGGTCAAAAAACGCGCGCGCATGCGTACGTCCGCGCGTCGGCGCGCGCGCAAGAAATAAAAATGCTCAAAATCGTCTCAAGTTCATTTTGCATACGTTTCAGGTCATTTTAAGCATTTCGCAAAAAACGCGCGCGCGTTTCCGCGCGTAATGGCATATTGCAACATAGAATCACCATTTTTTTTCCGTCATCATATTTGACACATTTTTTCAAGCATTTTGATACCTTGTTCACCTTTTTGTGACCTTTAATAACGGAATGAGCGTCCATTTAAGATACAGGTCCGTGCGTGCGAGCTCTTGTAATACATAGCATATATGGGCAAAAACATGCCTATACAAAATCCATTTTAGCTCTTTAGAATACGAGGTGACCCCATTTTTTTTCATATCTTGATAGAGTATAAGTTGGAAATATGATTTCATGTCTCATTTGACCCTCAATTAACTCATGACGTCTTCATAATGGCCTCCGAACTCAAAATTTCAATTTGCATATTATGACGTCATCATATTTTTGGAAAATTGACTGTATCTCCTAAAATGTTTATCGATTTTCTTCCAAATTTTGATATGTTATAGCTGAGACAATTTTCTACAAGTACAGTCACCACGGTATTTCATTTTGACAAAGGCATCATGGCGTATTTTTGCGATTAAAGGAGGCAGGTCAAGTTTTCTCATTTTGCGTGTATTGTCTATGGGACATGAGTTTTTCTCAAAACTGGATTTGACATTCCCGTCTTTCAAAAGCAATATCTCCGTTGTTTTGGCTTCGTTTTGGCTGAGCTTTGAGTATGTTGTAGCTGAGACATTAAGCTACCATCAATGTGTCTTAAATTTTTCGTTTAGATGCCGGGATTGTGCTCATAATTTACTTGCAATGTGAGATTTGAACATTCCATTTTCCGCTCACGTGTAATCTCTATGGGATATGTTTTGGTATATCGGTAAAGCACTTGACTTCCGACCTCGAGGTCCCTGGTTCGAGTCCGGGCGTCTCCAAAAAAAAAAAATCTTCACTTTTTTTTTGTTTTTGACCTTTCACTGTACCATCTACTTTGAATATTAAAACACATAGAATGGCAAATTATGTAATAAACAACCATATTTATTTTATCATTACCCTATTATCACTTGATTCATTACTTTTTGCGTGTAATCGCTATGGGATATGACTTTTCTGAAATCGGGATTCTAATTCCTGTCTTTTGCAAGCAATATCATCATGATCATCATTGTTTAGATGTATATATTACTTCTCCCTTTCTCTGTATAGTAAATATTCAAATCTATCATGATCAAGAAGACAGACCACCTAATTCGTCCCCATGACGAATTAAATTTTCTAGCTAGGTTGTCTGTCTTCGACAGACTACCTATTGTTTTTGTTCAAATTTTCTTTCTTTATTCTACATTTTTATTTCTCCCCCACTTTTTTGTTCACACGATTACTCAAAATTGAACCGTCCAATTTCTTTCAAATTTGGCACAGTCAAAGGTTATTGTCATAAAACGTGACAGGAACATTTTCGAGGTCATCAAGTCTTCATGACGTCATCCAGGCGCCATTTTGTGTTTTTTGGGAAAATCTCAAATGATCACAACTTCATGACCGAAAGCCATTTCTCATTCATATTTTTCATGATCAAGGTCAAAATCAGTCCGGTCAATTTCAGGTCAATAAACGCGCACGTACGCACGTGTCCGCGCGTCAGTGCGCGCGCAAATTTCAAAATGCTTCAAATCGTCTCAAATTTATTTTGGATACGTTTCAGGCCATTTTAAGCATTTCATTAAAATCGCGCAAAACGTGCATTTTTGCGCGTTTTCGTTCGTAGCGGCCAAACGAAAAATAATTCCTCCTACCGGATTTTTAACAGGATATTCCTTACCTTTTTCCGAACAATTTGATACCATGATTATCTTTTAATGACCATTATTGACGGAATTAGCGTCCGTTTAAGATACACGTCCGTACGCGCGAGATATATATGGGCAAAAACATGCCTATACAAAATCCATTATAGCTCTTTGGAATGCCTGGTGACCCCCAACTTTGTTTTCATATTCAAACAAAGTATTTGTCGGAAAAGCGATTTCAGGTCTCATTTTGCCCTTAAGTATATCATGACATCATCATAATGGCCTTGGAACTCAAAAAACGAATTCGCATATAATGACGTCATCATATGTATGGGAAATTGATTGTATCTCTGTAAATATTGATCGATTTACTTCCAAACTTACATAATATGTTGTAGCTGAGACAATTCTCTACAAGATTAGTGCCCATTGTTTTTCATTTTGATGACGTCATCATGGTGAAAATTTCAATTAAAGGCGACAGGTCAGAATTTTCTTAATTTGCGTGTTATGTCTATGGAAGGTGCATTTCGTTTACGTCGTGAATCTGCATGGCATTAATCTTTGAGCACTATCTACCTTATTTGTGCTCTTTTTTCTCCCAAATTTTGGTATGTTGTAGCTGAGACCATGGGCTATGAAAACGGTGCACTATGTTTTTTAATCAGACGTTGGGATCATGTCGTAATGTTCAGTTGAAAGTTGAAATTGCACATTTTGTAGGACTTTGCAGGATTTTCTTTATTATTATTAGGTGGTCTGTCTTCGAGTCGGTTTTCCCCACAATGAATTTTTGTGACGAAGGGTAGTCACAACACAGATTCGTAATGTAACCGAATTTAATGCATACGTCTTTGTGAGGTGCCTCTTGTTCCTACTTTTTTGTAAACAGGATAACTCAAGATCAGTTCAATCAATTTTGGCACAGTTATAGCTCATTGTCATGAGACGTGACAGTAACATTTTCAAGGTCATCAAGTCTTCATGACGTCATCCAGGCGCCATTTTGTGTTTTTGGGGGTACTTTTTACTCAGGATCATATCTTCATAACGGAAAGGCATTACTTATTCATATTTACAATGATTAAGCTCAATAACCGTCCGGTCAAGTTCAGGTCAAAAAACGCACGCGCATGCGTACGTCCGCGCGTCAGCGCCCGCGCAAAAAATAAAAATGCTCAAAATCGTCTCAAAAAAATTTTGCATACGTTTCAGGCCATTTTAAGCATTTTGCAAAAAAACAAGGGCGCGCATATGCGCGCGCGTTTCCGCGCGTAATGGCATATTGTAACATAGAATCGCCAATTTTTTCCGTCATCATATTTGCCACATTTTTTCAAGCATTTTGATACCTTGTTCACCTTTTTATGACCGTTAATAACGGAATGAGCGTCCATTTAAGATACACGTCCGTGCGTGCGAGCTCTTGTAATACACAGCATATATGGGCAAAAACATGCCTATACGAATTTAACTCTAGCTCTTAAAATAGTCCATAAACCCCCCAATTTTTTTCATATTTGGGTAGAGGAGGAATCATAGATATGATTTCATGGGTCATTTGACCCTCAATTAACTCATGACGTCATCATAATGGCCTCCAAACTCAAAATTTCAATTTGCATATTATGACGTCATCATATTTTTGGAAAATCGACTGTATCTTTGTGAATGTTGATCGATTTTCTCCCAAATTTTGATATGTTCTAGCTAAGACAATTCTCTACGAGTATAGGCATCACGATATTTCACTTTGACAAAGGCATCGTGGCTTATTTTTTCGATTAAAGGAGGCATGTAAATTTTTCGCACTTTGCGTGTATTCTCTATGGGACATGACTTTTTCTCAAAACTACATTCTACATTCCTGTCTTTCGTGAGCAATATCTCCGTTGTTTTAAGTTCGTTTTCGCTGAGTATCGAGTATGTTGTACCTGAGACAATCAGGTATCACAAATGTGTCCTTTATTTTCTTTTCTCAATCAGATACCGGGATCATGATCATATTTCACTTGCAAAGTAGGATTTGAGAATTCCATTTTCCGTTTACGTGTACACTGTCGCTCATAAATTTGAAATATTTTTGTTTTAGCCCAATTCATGGAATTATTTTCAAAATAATCTAAAAATAATAGATTTAGATAATAGTAAGCATTCTCATATGTTATTGAATAATAATTTGCCATTGTGTGTTTTGCGTGACTGCTAAAGCATGTGTCAACTAGGGGACCTACGCCCTTAAGTTATAAATGACAGTAATGAGGATTAATGCCCACAAAAGGGCACTAATATTGCGCATCGACACGGTTTTGATCCTTGGGCCTCACAGTTACGAGGCCATTGCTTTGTCACTGAACCATGAATGTACGCAGCGGGGGCTAGGGTAGGGTGCACTTTCTTGAATACTGTTTAAGACATTTGACCTTTTAACCGTTGCGGGTCTCCCTTTCCACAGGAAATCAAAAAATAACTTATCGAGCTCTTTTTTTAATAATAATCTCTTCAGGACAAGACAAAACTTGTGATGTATAAATAATTTTCGACATTATCAATGATTTTAAAATCATTATTTTCCCTTTAAGCGTGAGATTTCTCTGTTTTCAAAGATTTAACAGCTGTTTTTTTTTTAATATCCTTTCTTCAGACCAGTTCATTTCTAAGCCTATATCTTTATTTTTACAAAAATACATACCAAGTGACTTAACATAAACATCTTCCCATAACATATTTCCAATAGTACTTGTTGGATTGCTGGTTCCCAACCAGAGGGCTTTTGTCTTGTTTTCATTTAATTTAATTCCAGAATAATTTTCATAATTTCTTAATAATTTCGTTTCCAAACAATGTAATAATCAACCGAATTTATCTTATCATTACCCTTTTTTCACTTAATCCATCACTTTTTGCGTGTAATCCCTAAGGCGCCTTGGATTAATTCTCAT
>BEXV01004008.1:13364-23755 GCA_003118195.1 Hemicentrotus pulcherrimus | reverse complement strand
TGTATTCTGTAACCTGTGAGTAAAATATTATTGAAATAGAAATAAATTACATTTGAATCAATTTGGTTTACGTTTGAAAGTGTTTCAAAGAATATTATTTCAATATTTGATGAGAACTTTAGAAACACACTTAAGCAGGTGAAGGTAACGGAAGTGACTATCCCTTACAGGTTTTTGAAGTTTTGTTGTATTAACAAATTAAATTCCTTTGCAAAAAATTAGTATAAAAACAAGCAATATACCTTTTCACACTTCACTTTTCTACAATTGACTTGTACATTTTGAAGAATATAATGCGGGGGAGCGTAGCTTAATTCGTCTAAACGCTGCTGCACTCATGGGCCGTCCAGAGCCTTCAAGTTTATCGCAGTCTTTAGTCAGTATTTGCTATACACTTTTGTTTTTCCCTTTTCCAAATTTTGAGGGGGGAGACGATCTCCCCTAAAAAAAATTGAGGGGGGACGTGTCCCCTCCCCTCTTCGCCCCTGGTTGGTGTACAGATGCCAAATTTGGTCATAAGTTCTCAATTTCCAATTTAGCTCATACTCATGCAAATGCTATTTAACCTACAAGAAACTAATTTTTAATAGTCAATTTTCGGTGAAAACTAGGCTACACGAATGAATATTGCACATGCAAATTATCGCATTGCAAAATCGAGGAAGTGTAAAAAGATAATTATAAATGCAATTTAGATTTCTCTTTCGTTTTGCTTTGAAATTTTCCTTATGCTAAGCATTCATATTGAGTATCATTTCATGGTAATGTTGAGATTACCCATTTTGGAACGTTAGTCAGTAGTAGACCCGCGCCCCTCCCTTTGGCAGCCCATGAAAATAGGAAAAGGGAAGAATACGGACAAAGGAGATGATAAAACAGGAGACAAAAAGGAAAAAAAATATATAAATGAGACCTCTGCAATTTGGTAAATTGGGGAAACTATACAATTAGGAGTAGTTAAATTTGAGCCACATTCCGGCATAGCTTATTATGTATGAAGGACGAGATGGTGAGACTAGAATCAAATTATAAACCTTGAAGAAAAAAAATGTAACTTGGTACATATTTATTGTAGCCTCTCCATTGTTACATCGTATGTAAAACTTATGCTCAGCTCATAATGGCATATCCCACACTACCCCTCCCTTTTTAGTTTTTACAATTTTTCATTAAAATAGAGGTCTTAAACGGAGAGTTGTCAGTTTTATCTAAATTTAATATATTTTGCTGCACAATTACACAGATTTTCAATAACATCTACTGTGTTTGGTACACAAAAGATGATCAGACGTAAATTGAACAATTTGTAAGCATGAATTACATGATATTTAAGGTTTATAACACTTTTTAAAGTATAATTTATGTATTTTTATGTAATTTTTCTATGGATTACGACTGGATAATGTTTACATTCCTAATATGCAGAGACTGTAAATGGGGTAAATTTAACAAAATGTTTAGTGTCCGAGCTATTAAATATCATGATATACCCAACATTTACCCCAAATATCATGGCAATTATAGTCCTAATACAATAAGCATTTAATATGAAAACTACCTTAGTTCAACAAATCCGACAAGCGTCAACTGCCATGCAGCACCAAATACCGTTTATAGCTTTGTTCAACTGGTACCAGTTGAAACCAGTATATTCAACTGGTTTTTAATATGGAAATTGATCCACAGCCAACTGGCAGCAGTTGAAAGACAGTAGATTGATTACCAGTTGATTTATCAGTCGAAAACCAGTAAATGGCAGGTGCTTTACCGGTTGAAAACCATTAGGTGATTACCAGTTGATTTACCAGTTGAAAGACCAGTTGATATTACCAGATTAATCTGTTAGTTTACCAGTCGAAAACGAGTAAATGACAGGTGCTTTACCGATTGAAAACCATCAGTTGATTACCAGTTGCTTTAGCAGTTGAAAACCAGTTGATTTACGAGTTGAAAAACCAGTTCAATCTACCTTATGCATATTCGTGATTAATTTGCATGCTTCGCATAAAATATAATCATCATGATCTGACAAGCAGATGTGACAATGCACATCTATTTTGTGAGTCATATTTTCTTAGTCAATTATTGACAAATATATTATATATGTGTGATCATGTTGTTATATTGATATATCCAATAAATAACCAGGAAACAACTTGTATAATTTTTTATACATCCATGTTCGAGCTCCAAACGTTTTACTTGAGATGAAACTAAACTATGATCCACTTTAAATGATCCCTTTGATGGGGTATTAATTGCAATTGAGAGTCTCTGGACTAAAATAGTTGATATTACCAGTCGAAAACCAGTAGAAGATTACCAGTTGCTTTACCAGTTGAAAACCAGTAGATGATTACCAGTTGATTAACCAGTTTAAAATCAGTAGATAATTACCAGCTGATTCACTAGTTGAACACCAGTAGAATACCAGTTGATTTACCAGTTGAATAACCCGTTCAATCTATATGCATATTCATGATTAATTTGCATGTTTCCACATACAATATAATTATCATGATCTGCAAATGTGACAATGCATATAAATTTGTGATTCATATTTTCTTAGTCAATTATTGACAAATATATTATATATGTCTGATCATGTTGTTATATTGATATATGCAATAAATAACCAGGAAACAACTGTTGTATATAGCTATGTACGAGCTCCAAACGTCTTACTTAAGATGAACCTAATCTGTGATGCACTTTAACAAAAAGTTTTTGTTTTTTTTTACATACTTATTAGTCTACGCTGCGCCCTTTGACCCAGAAGAGCCTAAAAGTGTGTTGCAGACTTTAGACAGTATTTGCTGTAAGAAAATGTTAATAATAATAGGAAAAAAGGTTCAAAAGAAAACATCAAGGAGAGAGGGGGCATAAGGAGTGGAGGAAAGGTGAAAACAGAGAGAAACTGAAAGATACGAGAACCGGACGGGGAAGAGAAAAGAGAAAACGATGATAAAGAGAATATAAAGAGAAGATTGTGAGAAATGTGGACAGATAATAAAGAGAGGGGGAAGGCAAGAAAAAGAGGTGGAAGGGGGCAGACAACGAACTACGAGGGAAAATCTATATTCGTTGGTGCCGTGGTTGAACAGCGGAATACAGATTTTTTATAATTATATTTAATTGTATACTTTGAAGGATATCAAGTGAGGGAGCGAGCATTTTTATAAGTCTAAACGCTGCGCTCTTGGACGCTCAAGAGCCTTAAAGTGTGTTGCAGTCTTTAACAGTATTTGCTGTAAAAAAAATATTGATAGAAAAAAGGTTTAAAGGAAAACATCAAGGAGAGGGGGGGGGGGATATGGAGTGAAGCAAAAAGGTGAAAATAGAAGCGGACAGGAAAGGGAAAAGAGAAGAGGATAATATAAAGAGAAGATTGTGAGAAATGTGAAAAGATAATAGAGAGCAGGGAGAAGGCAAGATAAAGGGGTGGAGGGTTTATAGATGAGAAAGAGAGAGAAGGAAAGAGAGGGGGAGATCGAGCGGAACACAAAGGACGGGCAGTAAGTGATAACAAGAGAGTGTGCTTTAAAACAGAGAGAGAGAGAGAGGGGGGGGGGGAATGAAGGAAATGTAAAAGTTCTTCCAATTTAGCTCATACCCATGCCATGGGCCGGCGATTTCTGTTAATGACCGGGGGGGGAGGCGAAATGCAGTAATCACGGTAATACCAAGGGAATACAGATTTCCAAAACATGTACATTTTGAAGAATATTATGCGATTATTATTTTTATTATTGGGGGGGGGGCGTGTCCCCTCCCTTCGCCGCCCCTGGGTGGTGGACAGATGCCAATGTTGGTTATAGATTGTTAGTTGATGAATGGTCTCTACTAGATAATCAACTGGTATTCAACTGGTAAATCAACTGGAAATATCAACTGGTCTTAGATGTCAACTGGTAAATCTAACTTGAAATATTCCACTGTTTTGTTTTACGTGGGCGTACGATCCGGAACTCGTACCCTGGAAATTGAAGTGTCACTCATAGCGCTAGTATAAGGCGCAGCGCCGCAACTTTGAAACTTGCATATCAATCAGCATTTTTAAATTACCACTGCATGCACATCAATCAACGCGGCCTGGCCTGGATACCTGTTTCGTAATTATTCATATACAGGTAGATACTCATTGGGTGAAATATTCCGCGGCGTGACAAATGTTCTAATCTGACTGTCATCGGCGTGAACTTCGGAAGTACAGTGAATTCAAGGTACGTAGATCTATAATAGTGTCAAATCACTGTCAACCATTTCTAGTCATATGAAATTTGTCTTTAACTTAGTTTAGTAGAGGTTCATGGAATTTGAATATTGATTTAATTTGTATGACTTAAGTAAAGGTTAGATCGAACAAATTAATAAAAATTCCCTGCTTGGATTTATCGATCTCCATCAAATTGAAAACGGTAAAATAGTCAATATACCACCCCGGTTTCTCCGATGAAGATCTCTCCGAATTATCCTAAATTTAAGGGAAAGCCTTCAACCTGATATAACTTTAAATAAAAACAGAAAAGAAAAGAGAAACAAATCAGTTATTTAGCTAAATCCGTATAAAAATAGGAAAGTTATTAATTTGATTTCAGTTTAATAAATACACTTTGCACACATATTGCACTATGACGTATCTTGCGAGCTGTTCTATGTACAATGTCGAAGATATTTCAATGCTCACTTCTGTTATATCATTATGTTTATTATTGTTTGTCATTGTTTATATTATGTGAAATAAAATGACAACAAATTTCGTCCTGTGTAGAGCTACTAGTACTACCACTACCACAAAATATTTTATAAGCTTTCTTAGTTATAATTGATGATGGAATAGTTTTGTTTATATACAGGGGCCGAATACAAACAAATTTGCAATAGATATATATTATAAACAAACCATTTCTCATCATGAGGGGAGTTGACTCCTTAGCTATGTTATGACTACGAAGAATAAAAACTACATATGAACACACACATATATATATGCCTCTGGATGCAATTCCCATTGTCCAATTTAAAAAAAATCTAAATTCTATCATGTATTATTAGATATGATTTGTGTTTAAGTGAAGTGTCACGATTTGCATGTGTAGTTTGTGAAAGGCAGAAATCTGATATAAATGGTCTAATACATGTCATGTTTGTGAAGATAACTTAGTTTCCTTACGGGATCTGGAAGATGATTTTGGTCTTGATATGTATGACCATACAACATCAGATTATAATGAGAAAATTAATGATTCAAATTCCAAAGAGAAAATGTTAACCGTTGCTCATTCTAATTGTAGAAGTTTAAAGAAGAATATTGACAGTCTTAAATGTGTTTTATCAGAAATGAAATGTCCATTTTCTATGATAGCGGTATCTGGAACTTGATTAAAAACTGATGAATTTGTATACATGAATGTTTATCAGTTTGTTGGAAAAGGGAGAGCCGAGAAACGTGGTGCATGGAGGAGTAGGCTTTTATATGAGGACTCGAAATTTAGGAGACGTTTAGACCTTGATATTTTTAATGGCTTCATTGAAGTTTTTTTTATTGAAATACATTGTAAGTATTTAAATAAAATTCTTGCCATCTTCTATATACCACCTATTCAATTAGAGTTTTTTTCCTTCTAAATGCATCATAATTACCACTTCATCAAGTAATACAAGAGGAGAAAGACTTTTATATTTTAATATGCGATTTTAATTTAGACTTTTTAAAGATACTATGTCCCTTTTGCAGCCAACACCACATTCTGTAGAACTTTGCAGGAATGATACATATGTCATGTCTGTCCTATCTGTGAAATGTAAACGTTAGCTGTGTCCTAATAATCAAATTATGCAAGGAAATCTGTTAACTTGCTACAAATGCTAGACTTCCCTGTTAGACACTATTGAGTGACTGACTGGCTTTTTTTTCTTCGTTAGTTATAACATACATAAAATGTGCTGTAAAGGGTACATGAAAATTTGTCTACATCAATAACCCACTTCTTGTAATGGCCAAATTTAAACTGATTGAATCTTTGCGCAGCATAAAACGTTCAACCATTCGTTACAATGGTCTGAAAATCAGAATATTACTTAGTGGCTCTATAGCAAGACGATTCGACAACCAATAGTCGTTATTTTCCAACATTTTCAAGCCCTCTTTTTTAAGGGAAGTTCTTAATTAGTATTGTCTTTCAAATGCCGTTGAACCTTTTTATTTTGATTGGTCTGCAAATGGGATTTAGTACCTTTAAAGGATACTTCGTGCACCAATGTAATAGTATTATTGATATTTTAAAGTCCTATTCTTTTGCTCTCTTAATTCTTAAACCTACAAGAATAACTACACAATCTGACACACTCATAGAAAATATATTGTCAAGCAGGCCTGAAAATAATATAAATGCTGGGATACTCTTCGCTTATGTTAGTGATTATCTCTCTATGTTTTTTTCAATTGCAACTTCTCTTTAATGATGATGATCCTGGTGCAATTATAAGCGTGCGATAAATGACTCAAATATTGTTGTGTTCTGTGAAAGGCTACTTATGACAAACTAGGGTGAGATTTTTGAATTAGATCATGTTAACTGTGTTTTTGATGTTTTATGATATATTTTCTTGAAACTTGCAACAAATGCTTTCCATTCCAAATATGAAAATAAAACAGAGACAACAAAAGCCTTGGTTTGATGCTGAACTTTAACAGAAAATGTTTTATTTCGGAAATACATAAAAAAAATCCACCTTCTTATCGGAAAAATGTATACTCGTGTTATTGAAATGTAGTAAACAGTGAGATACGAAAACGTAAACGAGAATATTGTTTTTCTAGAATTAAATGTGTCAAAAGTAATATTAGGGCAACTTGGAAAACCATAAATGATATTTTAATGAAAGTTCGGGGAAAAAAATGCATTATGATTTTATTGAACAAAATGGTAGACAGATACAAGATTAACATGCATTGTTAAAGCATTTGATATTTTTTTTAGCACTATCGGTAGGGACACTTTAAATAATTTAACTGATGCTTCCGTTGATTTCTTGCATTTATTTTTGTTTACCTAAAAGGGACTTTTCAAAGTCTATATAGTTATGAAACCAGTTGAGATTTCTAACACATTTTTAATCGTTACATAACTTGAATCATGTAAAACCCCAGGATATGATGATGTTGCGGCCGTTCTAAAGAGATCATTTACTACATTAATATACCGCTTTGTATTCTATTCAATATGTCTTTACAAGTTAGTGTCTTTCCGACTGCTCTCAAGAAGGCTAATGTGATTACCGTGTACAACAAAAAAGAAAATAAACATATTTCAAAAAATTATAGACCGATATCAATTTTATTTATTTTCTCAAAAATCCTTGAAAACTACTTTATAGTCGTCTATTTTCCTTCTTGTGTAAAAGAGATATGTTATACCATAAACAGTTTGGGTTTAGACAAAATTACATTATATATATTATGGCTCTTTTGGATCTTTTCGAGTATATTATTGCTAAATCATTTGAAGAAAAAAAAGTTGTTATTGATATATTTTTAGATCTTACCAAGGCATTCGATTGTATGATATTATTTTAAAAAATCAATTTCATGGTATTTGGGGTATTGTACTTTAATGGTTTTCCAGTTATTTAAATAATAGAGTGCAATATGTATGTGTAAAAAATTAATCTTCTGAAATTGCGCAAAAACCCATTTGGTGTCCCTCAGGGATCAGTAATGTGTCCGTTTTTGTTTTTTGTTGTTGTATATTAATGATATTCAATTCGTAAGTGATATCTTACAGTCGAAAATTTTCCATATGATACAAGTTTATTTCTGTCTGGTAAAGATATTTATCACTATGAACATGACAGACAAAGAAAGCGGACAAAATATACAGTTTCTCAGGTAGACAAAGGAACATCCCTTCACTGCCATTTTGTAAAAATGTGTAGAATAGGTGAATATGCATGTGACACCTGTTCTTCACATTTTTAAATAATAGCAGTGAAGGGATCTTCCTTTGTCTACCTGAGGAACTGTATATTCCCTCCGCTCGTTTGTCCGTCATGTTCATAGTGTATACACTGTGTTTGACTATTAATACGGAACTTTAAAAAAATGATGCATGGCTTACAGCAAATGAAATAAAATTGAATGCACAAAAGCATACTGTATGTTATTCCAGCAAAAAAACAAAAATATTAATACATCCTGTTTGGATATAAGTATCAACCACAGCATTGGTCCGTTACTGTTTTTGTTGTATATTGATGATATTCGATTCGTAAGTGATATCTCACAGTCGATAATTTTTGCATATGATACAAGTTTATTTTTTTCTGATAAAGATATTTATACATTGCATTCTACTATTAATGCGGAACTTTATTGATACATGTTGTATCATGTTGTATGTTATTTCAACCCCAAAACAAAAATATTAATACATTCTATATGGAAATAAGTATCAACCAACAAATATTATCAAAAGTGAATTCTACAACTTTTTAGGAGTAAGACTTGACACAAAATGACTTGGAAAGAACATGTACATTATGTATCATGTCAAATATCTAGAGCTATGGTGCAACGAACAGAACTCTAAAAATTGTACCTTTTAATATTCTTCTTAATCTGTAAAATACCATGATTCTACCCCATCATTTACTTTAATATAGTGTGGGTAGATTGTATAAACCTCAGTTTGATTCTTTAGAATTATTCTTTTATTTAACTTTCATCCTTTCTCCCACACTGCTCCTGTATTAGAAAAAAAAACATACCACATATAAACATATTACTTTTAATATAACTTGGATGCTGGTGTGAGGCAAATAAGATTTTTAGGGGGAAAAAGGGAAATTTATATTATCAATATAAAAAAACAAAATAATGGAAAGTGAGGCAATGACGTCACAGACTCATGAATAAGTTACCAATTTGTTTTGTGATTTTTAAAGTTTTTCATGTCATTACAGATTCAAGTTTTTTGTATTAGTTTTCCGAAAGGAAAATTTAAAGTATCAATAAAACGAAAACAAATAGTGCAAAGTTAGGCAATGACGTCGCAGACTCATGAGTGAGTTGCCAATTTGTGTTGTGATTTTTTTAAAGTTTTGCATGTCATTACAGATTCAAATTTGTTTGGTATTAATATAACGATTTTGCTCAAACTTGTTTTGATTGGTTTGTCCGATTATTTAAAGTAAATTATTTTTTAAGCGAACTTGCAATTTAAGGGAAAATAATTTTTTTTAAAACTTTCTAGTACAGGGCGAATGGGGAGGGTGGTTGCAAGATACGTCACAGGGGTCCAGATTTGTGTTTGATTCATTGCACCTTCCAAACTGTCTTAATGTTTATGTTTTTTGCTGTTTTTCTCATTTTAGTGCTTCTATTATAACCAACTTTTTATCAAGGAGGACTAACCCTTTAAGTTCATGAAAGATATTATTCTATGTAATGCGATATTAATTGCGCCTAGCCTAAAATAACACCCATATTCCCACAGTCCCGCGTGAAAAGTGATGTAAACAAAACCTAACATGCTCTAGTAATCACCCATTCTCGCACCTGACGCAAGCTTGCAAACTAACGTGCAAGGGATGGGTAGTAGAGTGTGCATAAAAAAAGGAGAGAGAGAGAGAGAGAGCGAGACGGGGGGTGTGAAGGAAATTTGTTTAAATTCTTCAATTTCCAATTTTCAAATACCAATGCAAATGTTATATAGCCTACATGAAACAAATTTTGAGTAGTCAATATTCAGTGAAAAGGCTACACGAATGAATATCGCACATAATTATAAAAATGTCTCTTAGCGCTTTACAAATATAATATTTCCCCGGTCATTGGATTCACTGTTTGCCCGCACACAACGTGTGCACAATGTTCACTTCCTGGGGAGCAATCCAGCCAGGCGTTACATGACGCTCAAAAACTATTTGACCAACCATGACGGACGCATCCCACCGGGTACCCATTTATCACCTGGGTGGAGAGAATTTATCCCGTTGCAAAATCAATAAAATGTAAAAAGATCGGTAATAATTCAATTAGATTTCTCTTTCGTTTCACTTTTAAATTAAAACGAAACTTTAGTGTCCAAGTTAACCTAAATAATGCATGATTAGCCCCAAATTTACCCCAAATATCATGATATTACCGGTTGAGAGGCAGTACATGATTACCACTTAATTTACCAGTTAAAAACCAGTAGATGATTACCAGTTGAAAACCTGTCCAATAAAATACCAGTTGATTTACCAGTTAAAAAACCAGTTCAATTCAAGGTATGCATATTCGTGATTAATTTGCATGTTTCCCCATAAAATACACTCATCATGATCTCTCAAGCAAATGTGACAATGAACATCTATTTCGTGATTGATATTTTCTATGCAATAAA
>BEXV01004006.1:0-15269 GCA_003118195.1 Hemicentrotus pulcherrimus | reverse complement strand
CCCCCCCCCCCCCCCCCCCATAAACTCTTTGGACAGGTTATCCCCTATTGGTCCAAAGTGTATTTACTCTCGATTCAAGGCACGGGACTCGATCAAGTCACTGTGAATAATTCAAATATTTTGATTTTCACAATAAATATAAATGTAAAAATAAAATAAAAATAAAATAAAAAAATTCACCATTCCGTCAAAACTCATTTGAAAGTTTTCGATTGGTTCGAAAGTCCCCTGATCATTTAATAATCTGATTTGTGGGTTAGTTACACATTTATTTCAGTGTTAATATTTTTATTTTTACGTAGGCTATCACATATCACAAAATAACTTTTAAATCATAGTAACTTAGTTCCGCTTTATATAGTTTTGAAGGGTTATTATCATCCTCACTATTATAATCGGAGATATGCCGAGCGTGCTGACGTTGCAATCACGTGACATGAAAGCGCGACTACGAGCCAGCGCTAGGTCTTTCTGCAAGGCACATGTACTTCTTGGGAATCCACCATTGTTATTGGGATCGGCCGACGTAAATTAGCGTTGTTTTGCAATACGATTTTCCGTCAAGAGGAAGGAATTACGATCGTGTGAAAAAAAATTATTTACCCGTGGACATTTGGACTGTCAGTGAAGACTTTATTTTGGTGGAATCAGGGGTTATTATTGGATTTATAAGGCAATGTCTGCGGCGGCAGGAGTTGAACAGGTTCGTTTCACCGTCTGTTTCTCTATCACCAAATTATGCATTGATGTGTACGTACATGACATGGCACACTCGCCGGCCATGTACACCTCTATGTGCCCAAAGGTTTTACGTTGTGGAGCATTGCTTTCGCAGTGTGTGTATCTGTGTGTATGAGGAATGGGAGCTCCACACTGTACGAACGTAATGCAGGCTCTGTGTTGACATGCCTGTATGTAACAAATGCGTACAATGTACATGACAGTCGCGGATTTTATCATGTCAGGCGATAATCGGAACCAAATGTAACCGCCCTATTAATGAAACTGTAATTTGTGTTCACGTCTAATTATCATCGAGTGGAATCTATATAAAATTTCAGTTTCTTTATTGCCTGAAATATTTTGTAGATCTAATCATCTTCAGGCTTTTGAGGTTCAGCAACTCCAACTCTCCAATCCTATTCTTGCATGCACTTCGCATTGGCATTTGCAGTTACACTTGATTTGCATTGGCCATTGCTGCATTTTTTTGCATTCGAATTCATGAAATGAGAAGTCACAATCATTCAAAAAATTATATTATGTAATGTTTGTACAATTGTAGATTACTGACTTTACAATTGACAAGATGTAATTAATTAAAGCTTAAATATAGATCTGCATCATGTTAGTTGTTAAAATTGGGGAGTCCCATGTCAGATCACCTGAAATCTGAATGAAGCATCTGAATGAAGCCTGGGCTGGAGGCTGAACAGTATTAACATTTGACTTGAATTTGAATAGGATTTTCTTTCATATTCCCCTATTGGTATTATTTAATATGATATTAGTCCTAAATAGTAAATAGTATAAAGTGTGACACAAAATTATTAAACAATTAGAGCAAGAAAATGATATTTTCATGAGAGAAGGCAGTCATGTATTAATTTTGACATTGTAAAAAAATAGTGTCCATGTGCATGCCATGTCTACACACTCATTTCTAATTTTTGTCTTGTCTTTCCATGAATTCTCTTGATTAAGGGAGTTGATTTATTATGGCATTTTACTTCCAGTCTGGGATATTTTACTTGAAAAGCAGCATTTGTAGGCTTGTTCAACTTCAATTCCTAAATTAGACTTTTAAATATTCTTTGAATATGATGCTTTTTCCATCAATTATGTAAAATGAAATTTGTCAGCTATTGTTACAATTGATATATTGATATTTTTGTTAAATGGGTTTGAGCTGTACTTGTTTTGATCACGCACATGTATTCTTGTTTATAGCTTGCGATTGCGACATAGCGTGGTCAGGATTTGGGATTTACATGTAAATGGCACCAGTAAAAGTTGCGCCCACTACTGGATAGGCATAAATCACAAAGGCGGAAAATGGGAAAAAAGTAAATTTAAAATGAGCAATCATGACATGAAAATTAGATACAAAATGACAAGGTTATTAGCTTGCAAAGACGTTAACATTTTTCTGCCGAACATCCGAACCAGGCCTTTGCGTTCGGTTTGGTTTGGTTCAAAAGTGCCATGTTCGGCGAACTTCCGTTCGGTTCAGCAGTTCAGCTACAGCACTAGTTACATGTACACGTATAATGCACAGACATGTGCACTCTAGCCATACGTATGTTTGATGATTGATCTAGCTTGAAATACATGTAGTTACAAATGCAACTTTCAAGTAACTGTTACAAGTTCACCTGTATTCACAGGTATACCTGTCTTTTTGTGCTCCTTAGTAAGACAACTCGTAAAAATTCAACTTGTGTTATCTACCTCAGGTTGCTTGAAAGTTGAAATACTGTAAGACTTGTAAGTTAGTAAATTGTCATTTTATGTTTGCAGCTCATTATGGTTTGCAACTTTGCAATATACATTGTACATGTAACAAAGTTGAGTTGCCCAAGTGCCAAAGTAACTCCATTCTATTTTGTCCAGGCACCTGCAAATGGTGAGCCCTGGGTCCTGACAATTGTTGTGAACTTGTGATTTTTTTGTTTTTGTTCTTGAAAGTCAAGCCACACAAACCACAATGTAATTTACATTGCATACACTGTACACATGTACATGAACATGAACCTCCTTAACTATTCATCAATGCACCTGCGGTCACTTAAGTTGAACCAGTTAAAATCACATCTTTGATGAGTGCTGAGGTACAGTTGCAGAAGTTTGTTTGCTTATGGAATGTACATGTGTGTACATGTACATGTACAGTACATATTTTATGTGGTACTACTACACATGTTCATGTACTACACAAATGCAGATGTAACTGACTTGTACTTGTACATGTATGTCCTGCACATTTGCATATATGTAAATGTTAGCCCATACATGTCTGTAATACTGATACTATAGAGTTGTTAATGTTTACATGTACAGTGTAGGCCAGGCCTACGGGTCTACTTGTATTATGAGTAGTAGAGTACAGTATTTTTTTCTAGGGGGTCCCTTTGTAAGAACTATTAAATAAGTAAATGTGTCTTCCCAACTGTTTTACATTTAAAGCAATCAATATTGAATTATGTTTTTCTTCTCTACATGTGCAGTGTAATCATACAACATGTACAATAGTACACTGTACATGTATGTGCATGCTAAGAACTAAGAAGTTAATGAGTCTTTTTTCCCATTTTTTTATTTTTAAAAAGCAATCAATATTATTCATATTTTTGTTCTTTACATTTTTTCCTCCAGAAACCAAGAAGCCAGAGGAGTCAAGGTAAGAATACCCGTTTTGCCATCCGGCTCAGTTTGGTACATGTATATTCCATGGTATATTCTCCTGTGTAACATTATTTTCATCCATGTTTGGTGATTTTATCATGCTTCTGAAAGTGAAAGAAAAAGATGGGTCTAAAAATAGAAAGAGAAAGTGCGACTTCCGAGCCGCCTTCTTGCAGGGTGAAGAAAATATCAGGCTGCAAAACTATGATGATGTTGGAAAAATAAAACCACTTTCTAAAAATTTCTTTCTCATAATTAATATTATGGTGAAGGTGATTATTTTACCTGACTGCTAAGAAAGCATAAATGCTTGTACATGTTGTATGTAAGTAAGCAACCAGACGGCCGATTTCTTTACATGTAGGTCCTCTCTGAGGGACCTGGTAATGAGGATTAGTGCCTTACCAAAGAGCACTAGCGCATCGACTTGGTTTTGAACCCGGTTCACCAGATTATGAGACCACTGCTCTACCAACTGAGCTATCGATTAAACAATTATTTTAAGATAATTTTTTTGACACTGCATGCTTCTTTTAAAAGCTAATGTATAGATGTATGTACTCCTGACATTCAGGCAAATGGGTTTGTATCTTAAAGCATGCTCCATTAGACAGGGTTCCACTTTTAAAATAAAATGTGTTTTTCATTTTGCTTAATTATATATTATCTATTATTATTTAAAGAAATTTTGTCTAGAACAGTTTAAAGGTCTTTGAAGCTTAACAACTCCAAGCTGTTGTCACCTTAGGCTTAATGTACAATGTACATGTTGATGTATTACTTCCTATTTTGATGTTCAAAATGAGTAATTTCTATGACAATGTGCTGTGCATTTATTTTATTCCACTTGATGCATGTACATGTACATGTGTGTGAATTTTATCTTTGACTGAACTCTGAAAACAGTCTTACGTCATGTTCTGTACATGGTCTGTAGTATCTGTACATGTTGCCCTGCTGCGCTCACAGTAAGCTGGATGATAACAAGTTGTGCTCCTCTTGGTATGACGTACATGTACATGTACAGTACTACAGTGTAGGCCTACAGGGTGTACGTGTACAGTGTACCTGTCCTGTAGCTCATGAAAATGCTGAAGACAGTGTCATTTCTTTTTTCTTTATTCATGGGAGGTCTTTAATTTTTTTTGACTTTGACAGTCAGATCATTCATCATTCTTAGGGCACTGGAATTTTAAAGATAAATAAATTAGACATGAATCAGAAATGTAATATTTGCCCCAGGGCCTGACTGGATCATAGCTAAAATCTGTTTTGATGTGTACATTATACATGTACAATATATTTATGTCAAAGAGTTGTTCTCTTGACTCATCTACTGTACCAGAGTTTTTTTGTTTTTGTTTTAAGGTCAGAGAACTCTATAAAGTTTGCTGTGCTCACTGCTCTCACATTTAGATTATTATTGTTATTTTTTTTAGGGAGGGTGCAAAATGTGAGTGAGCTTTCATAACTTTGTTGGTTCATTACACATGTGCAGGACTCCGCAGTAACTTTTGTCCAGGGTGGGGTGGCTGCATACATGTACATTGTACATGTACAACTGTATGTTAAAAGATAAAATATAGACGGATGAAATGAAACAATGCTGTCTGTATCATGATCTCGAGATGCCTTTCATACATGCATAAAAATCAAAAGTATTGTTCTGAGTCAACAGTGTAATGTTTAAAAGAGAATATTTTTTTATTCACAGGGCTCTTTGTGTTATGCATGTGTCCACTTCAAGCCCTTCACTAAGTATTTAAAACGGCTGCTCGAATCACCTAGTTTTAGATCATATAGTCATTGATTATATTGAGATGCATGAATATGTACATTGTGTACATTGTTCATGTAAATTGCAAGATGTGCTGAGCAAAGTGAGTCATACTGTACATCTACATCTACATGTATATTGTATTTGCATGTTGCTATAACCATGATGCTTATATTTTTCTCTATCACCCATCTTTATCTCAGTACAAAATGGACCGATAAACCCCAAGGAGAATGTTGGTGAAGGAGAACTAGAACGCTACATGCAGTCCAACCAGCCCGCCCATCAGGTAAGGATTCATTGTTTTCCTTCAAGAAATAGGGGGAAATGAATTTGTAATTTCCCTGTATTGTTTTATTATTAGTAAAATGCTGTCATGAAATTTTCTTAAATTATGTGATGTGTTACCTCATGTGAAAGTGAAAACAGAATACATTAGAGGAGTCTGTTACAATTCACTTTTCTGATTGTCCTCTCATATAAATTGAAATGTATGTTGAATAGCCAAAGTATCCGAATGGTATCTATTTGTGTTGAATTTACTTTGTAAATCCAGTTTTTAAAGAAAATTTTGTGTTCTGGGGTTGAAAAGAAAAATTATAAGCATTTTCATTCTCTTGTGTTTTAGTGTAAAAGAGCATTATTTTAAAAATGTTGCATGCAAAGGATGCCTCTTCAAATGCCCTCATATTTGAAAAATGGTAAATAAGGGCTCAACTTGCTAAAGGTTGTATTTCTGTGTACAATGTATGTGACTTTTACCAAGACTGTGCCAATTTCATATTGTTTTGTTGTTTCCAATACTGACATGCATGTGCTATGTGATCAACCTTTTCCAATCACTTCCTCCGTTTTTTCTCACAATGCAATCACATGACCAGAACTCTGTTTTATCTGTAAGAGTTTGCTTTGTTGTGAGGTACACATCTGTCATTGTTCTTCTACAACCTTTCTCACATGTCGAGTGTGGATACTTTATGTTAAAATCTAATACAATTTAAAAAAAAAGAAATTATGCTTAGTAGTTCAAATGTCTTTAGTCATATAAGAAAATGATAAGAATGAATATTATACTTGTTCAAATACATTTTAATGTTTAATTTTAATACACAGGCATGTAGGTAAAAGCTTGCATACACTGTACGGTATATACATTGTATTAAAATTCCTTTCAATGAGAAGAAGAAAAAAAAATGAATCCCATAAACCAATAAATTGTAACAAGAAGTAAACACTGTGTTTCTCTGGATTTTTTCTTTGCAGGGGTACTCGTCAGCGCCCAGTATGGCTGCACAGGATTCCTACATGCCAGCAACGTACTACCAGTCACCTTACTCCTTCCCATCGTACTCTATCCCTGGAACTGAAACCACCTGGTCGACGGGTGGAGACACCTTTAACAATTTTAACTACACAAACTATGAGTCGAACTATGCTGCCCCAACGGACTACTACAACCAACCTGGCACAACCCCTCCCTACTTGAACCAGACCTTCAACTTTTTCCCTCCCAATGCAGACTTTATGCCGGGAACCTGGGCTAATAATTCTGCTCCTGCTGCCCAGCCCCAGGGAACAGCTCGCACCCAGCCCCAGGCCCAGGCACCGACTGCCTCTTATTATGATTACCCCAGGTATCAGGCTGGTCCGAACTCGATGACCGGTCAGCGGAACTACAGCCAGGGTTTGAATGGACTTGACGCGCAGGATGGAAAAGCCCATGGGATGAAGGCAATGGAACTAGGGATGTCTGGACTGAACATCGGTGCTCCCATGGATAAGACTGCTATGAATGTTGCTGGACGCGAAGTTCTGAAGCAGGATGTGATTCCTCCCAAGCCCCAAGCGCCCAGCTTCTCTCAGGCTCTGGCAGGGGCAGGAGGAACTGCACAGCCCCCTCCTCAGAACACAGCAGTGCCAAAGCAAACATCGTGGGCCTCTATTGTTAGTAAGCCTGCAAAGCCGCAGCCCAAGAAGACGACAAAGACTGGATCCCATGCTCCTGTACCTACTCAGCTTCCAACAATGAAGCCCCCTATGACTATTGGAACTTGGAACAATGGCGACAAGACTGGTAATCCTCCTAAGCCAGCCGGCACTGCTACCACCATGCCCTCTCCCCCTCAAAACCAAGCCCAACCACAACCTCCTGCTGCCATCCCTCCTCAGCAGCATGCCCAGTTGCAACCCCAGCAGCCTCCCATGCAACCCCCACAGCAGCAGATCCCTGTTCACCCTCAACCACAAGTGCAACATGTCCAGCCTCAGCCAGTTGCCAAGATTGAGGTTTCTCAGCCTCCTCTAACTGCGGCTCAGACTGTGTCCCAGCAAAAGCCGGTGCTGCCGACGAGTGACGTTCCACGGAGAGGACCTCAGGCTGTTGTGCAACCCCAACCCCAACAACCGAGAGTGTGGGACTCAAATGGACAGAATCGCGGCTATGGACAGAGATCTACTAACCAAAGCAGTACCGCGGGTCTGGCACCCATTACTGGCGTGCCGGGTCAGAAAAGTGATACAGATCACCCGGTGTTGGAGAAATTACGTTCTATCAATGACTATAACCCAACTGACTTTACACTTGACCTTAAGAACTCACGAATCTTCATCATCAAAAGCTACTCAGAAGACGACATCCATCGCTCCATCAAGTACGGTATCTGGTGCAGCACTGAGCATGGCAACAAGCGCTTGGATGCTGCTATGCGGGAACGCCAAAGTAAAGGTCCTGTGTACCTAATTTACAGTGTAAACGGTAGTGGGCATTTCTGTGGCGTGGCAGAAATGATGTCCGATGTGGACTACACAACCAACACTGGTGTGTGGGCCCAGGACAAGTGGAAAGGTCGCTTTGATGTGCGGTGGGTATATGTGAAGGACGTTCCGAACAGCCAGCTTCGGCACATACGGCTAGAGAACAATGATAACAAGCCTGTGACCAACTCGCGTGACACTCAGGAAGTGTTATTGGACAAAGCCAAGCAGGTGATGAAGATTATTCACAATTTCAAGCACACCACCTCCATCTTCGATGATTTCAGCCACTATGAGAAACGGCAAGAGGAGGATTCTAACCGAAGGGTATGTCTTAAATATGTCTTAGTTCGTAACACATTACAGGAGGAGGATATTTTGAATACCTGTACTTGTTATTCTTGTTCTACATGTACATGTATGACTTCTATTCATATTGCACTGGGTATGGTAAATTGATTTCTCTTTATTAATCTTGCATGTATAGCAGGTATTGAAAGATTTTTTTGATACATGAAAGACATTTTACCCACAAGTTCTGGCAAGATCTGACACACTTTGGAACAAGACTTCTTTATGTTTCCTTTGTGGAATTACTCATGATACATTCCCTCTTTCTGTTTCTCTTTCTGCACCCAAGTCTTGCCATGAAAGGAGTGTAGTTGAAACTGGAAACTAGACTGTAGAAGGGACTTGTAATTGTACTCTTTGAAATAATGAAATTAATAATTAGGCAATGTATTCTAAAGGAAAATTCATAGAATCTAATTTTTGTCACAAACATGTATCGATAAATATGGCTGGAATTATTGCAATATTTCTTAAGTTTAACCATATTTAGTAATACATGTACACTGTACAGTTGTAAGTACATGTAAATGTATGTTTTAAAAAATGAATGAGGGAAGACGTGTAGGCAGGTAAAATCCTCAGTTATTGAAATGTTACAGGTACAGCAGTTCATGTAAGGAAATCTGTTTCTTTAAAAATAGTGTTACGAGCCCACACCAGAATCTTGAAATGTTTGAATGTACACAAATGTACATGTTAACAGGGTTATTAGTAACCCTGTGAGTTGGGGGCTTTAATAGGATCGGAAGATTGGAGCAACACCCTTTTTTAATAATTTTTTTAAACTGTTGTACTTGAATGTAGCTAAATTCACTCATACAATACCTTAAGTAATTTTTTCATTTAAAGTTGTTGTAGTCCATGTTTAAAACTATTTTCATGCCGTTAAATGTCAAAAATTGAACTAATGTAATGATCGGAAGAAGAAAAAATGCTGAAAATGTTCAAGTTTTGGGCTATCAAATACCCCCCAAAACATGCAAAGCTGGGATTATTTTGTCACTTGACATTGGAAAAAAATGCATGCCTACATTATAATCCAAAATGGCGGCTCGCATGTTTTACCTTCTCTCTTTAATACATGTAGACTGATATTATTAATTGCAAAGTCATGAAAAGACACTTACATGTACATGTAATATCAACAAATAAATAACAATTAAAGTCACATAGAAGTCAGCTCTCATGGGGAATTCGACACCGTTCGGGTGTTTACCCAATAACAGGTGTTGTCAATCACCAGGGTTAGCCTTGAGTTTTATGACCATTAGACCTTACATGTATGTAATGCTTTGCTTTTCCTTTGCCCGAACAATGTCCGATCATGCTCCGAGAGACTAGGGGGTAATTCTTGATGGGCCTACGGGTTTGCTGTGTGCAGATTTGTACTCCCTTTAATGGTATTTCCACCAAGTCTGGTGTCTGCGAATTACGGCTTTCTACACATGGAAACTGACTACCCACTCCCTTTAACGACTCCAAATGACAAATAATCCTAGCCATGCATTTGAAAGCCCAAAACTTGAAAATTTTCAGCATTTTTTTTTTATTCTACCGATTATTTTCTGAACATTTTCTTGGATCAGCAATCAGAATTTATTATCATATTTCACCTGAATGGCCAACGATCGCCCCCCTCCCCCTATCCGATTATTAGTTACAGGGTTAGTTATTATATTAGGATTAACTGCACATGGTCTCTTTTACTCTCTTCATATTTCGCTTGAGGGAGCTCTAGAAAATTTCTGCATTCATGTTTACAGTATATGATCTACACTTATACATCTGGTTTAATCACTTGAATAACACTTGTAAGAAAATAATATAAGAGTTTCCAGTTTTCCACCCAAAGTGTGATTAATTTTGCACATATTTAAAAAAAAGTTGAATTTCTACCTTTGAAATGATTGGGTTACATGTATGTACAATTGTACATACATAATTATGTAAAAGTACAAAACTTATCCTAAAAGTGACACTGAGCAGGTACATATGTTTCACATGACTTCTTGAATTAATGTTCATGTACATGTACATGTGGCTCTTAATGTGCCTAGCCTAGCCACACAGGTGCTTGTCCTTGTGAATGAAGCTTGTCTTCATGTATTGTCTGGCTTTCCTTCATTCTAAGATCTGAATACATTGTCTTTTTTATGGTATCGGACGATTTCCAACGGCCAAAAGGCATTGAAAAACTATTCACTTCAGGCTTGAGACTTACTCTGTCGTTCGCAGATCTTTGTGGGCTTCCATCCTTTCTGGTTTTTCCCTTTCTCTCTCTCTCTCTCTCTCTCTCTCTCTTTAAATTCCACAGGTGTATTTCAATTAAAAAATTGGATAATAGGATAGGAAAGTGTCCATGTTATGAGATGATTATTACAAATGTTATGTGTGATGGAGGAGTGCTATTCCATTTCTCAAAATGCCCCTCAGTACTTCGCTAACATGTTCATGTAGGGTTTTCTCATATTTTTTTCTTCAGATTTCTGGTTAGGCAGTGACAAAGTTGAGCTTTAAGTTGTTAAACAGGTGAATTAAGTGATAGAATACTTGATTTCTGTGTTGGCTCATTTCAAATCGAATTTACTTGTGGTAGGAGGTGAAATGTCTTTTTCTAACAGTTTCATTTTTTCTCCTGACAGGTTGACACCCGTAGCAGCCGACGTGGAGGCCACCGAAACTAAATCCCCTTGGTGAGCGAGGTTTGTAATGATGACTGTCAGCTAATTTTTGCAGAGTCGTCAAGGAATACGTCATGCTTAATAAAGAAAAATTATTATAAAAAACAACCTATCATCTAGGGTTTAGAAATCTGCTACACTTGTAATTGCTAAGAAAAAAAATATTGAAAATATCTGATGCGCAGGAGACATTGAATAAAGCCCGGTCTGTATTTTGCTTTCAGTGATATGGAAAGGCTTATGCTATTGGGCCCCATTCATAAAGGAGGAAGGATATGTTTATTTACCATTGTGAAAGGAAGATGCGGATGCAAAGCTTTGAGATGCATAATTTGGAGGAAGTTTGGTTCTGAAGAAAGGTGCTAGATTGTGGAGACTCTGTCCAAGATGGCTGTCGAGTTCCTTTCAGAAAACCGTGATATGTAATGCCAATTGATGTATTTGGGACTACGGGGTTCTCATATGAGATGGTGGTTTTAAAAAACAGCAATGTTTGGAAATTTCAGCACGGAGAAGAGCATGTGAGGGAGTGATTACTCCAATGAACTACCAAGAGTCGGCTATTCAATATATTTGACAATTACAAGGAATCGTGTTACTTCTGCTGTTGCGTCTGGGAAGATTCTTTGGAAGGAATCAAGCGAAAAAACAAAACGTATCATATATCCAGTCATTCTGGTAGAACATTGTGACAAAAAAAGACATTTTAAAAGAGGCACCACTTGATTTTTCAGTTTTATTTTCTTGTGAAACTTGTACCCAAATATCAGTAGCCAGTGTTGATGTTGGTGGTGTCCACTCTTATATTCGACCTGAACGTTTGTGTCAGTTATGCCGAACAAGAACTAGACATTGTACTTACGAAATGGACAGTACATTAACAGACCTTGTTTTAAAAGACAATTGATGTTTAAGAGACACTTTGCAACGACAAAAAACACAAAAAGACCAACGTGACATGGATTGGATGAAGCATCGAGGAAAAGAAATGGTGTGACGATATTTACTGCAATGGCTTTGTGCAAGATTCACATGATAGTGTTGGAAGTGTGACGCTCTGAACAACCAGTACCGGGCTACTTCATCTGTAGAATACACTCCTTGTCTTGTTTTCTCTGTTTGTCCATGATATGTTCTGAGTAATTTTCTGTTTTTTGTTCACTGTCAAATCAGGAAATTTGATGCATTAGCTAGGTTATAATTTCTCTTGGTCACCCGGTGTTTCTCAGTAATGAATATTTCTTCCAAGTCACAGGATTCTAAATGGTTAATTAAACCATGAAATGGTTTACATTAACTCTGTAGCTACTCACGTACATGTAAGTCCAGCCATACCTAGAAAAGAAAAAATCCCTTTTCAGTCGTTAATTTGAATAATGAATTTTAATGAATATTTCTATAAGAAAATGATCCCAATTGAATTGTATGATTTCACCTTGTCTTTAGGTTCTTGTAGTGCAATGGAATTCCACTAACTACCAATTTCAATTTGAATTCTTCTGAAGAATTTTTATTCTTAAAAAGAATTTTCAAAGCCTAGTGGAAGTATTTGTGTTGAGATTTTGGGATGTATACCACAAGGGTTCTCTTATTTCTGGTGTCTTTCATCTCTGGTGTGAGCCTTGTTTCACCCATAACTAAATCTGCACGCTTGTCATTGCTTTATGTAATTACATGTATGTCTTTATTTTTTTAAGTAGGTGGGGGATGATGGAGCTGTTTTTCCCCCATTTTAAAAGATTCTCTGTAAAATAAAAACTGATCGCTCAATACTTCCATATGACACTTACTTGGGGAGACAAAATTGCAAGAAGATACCTGTTGCCCTTCCCCCCCAAAGGGGATTTGGGGATGGCGATATCTTCAGAAATGGAGAACTTGTGTCTTGGGCATTATCTTCCTGCCTGTTTAATAATTTGGTTGGGTATCCCTTGAAACAACTTTGTTTACTTTTTTGGAATGTCGTAGAGAAATCTTTCTGATTTGATTACAGTACCGGTAAATATTGTTTTCAACTCAATTGCTTTGCTCCTTGCACTTTTAAGTAATTTATGGTAAAAAATGTTTTGTTTTGGTACTCTGGAACCTGCATCATATCACTGTTTTCTGTGTCCTACATACATGTAAGTTCTGAAAATAGAATTTTATGAATTGATATTCTCAATCTGATCTAAATCAGGGGCATATTAATTGTGTAAAATGATATTTCTTTTACATGTACCAACCTTTAAATTGATAGAAAAAACCCAGAATTATAGCAAGTTGAACCCCAGATGATAATTTGTAATCTTTATGACTATATGTGGAGGAAATGAGAAAGCAATGTTTTAATTTTTTTAATTTACAAGATATGTTTGCAAATACTAGAAACATCTGAAAGGTATAAAAATTATAAATTACAGATTTCATTTTACTCATATTGTTATCATTTTGCATAAGCTGAAATGATAAACAATGAATTCCCCTGAATAATACTTTGGTATGTTATTGCATTCTATTTTTTCATTTTATTTGTCATCTTTCATCTACATATCTCATCTATAATTGGCAATTTTAAATAGAAAGTTAATTGGTTCTTTATAGCAGTGATATAACACTGTAAGCATTCTTACACTGATGTTCTGTTATGTGAAATTTGACCGACAATAACGAATCTTCCACTCTACATGTTTGTGTTCTTTAATCCATAGTCAACCTGTTTGTACTAGGTCGGATGTAGTTTTGTCATTTCTAGTTTGCTTTATAGGTTTGTTCTGTTTTGATACATAATACTAGAAATACATTGCCAGGAGGCCAACCTTTCATGCAAACATGACCTTTGACCTCTACACTCCCATTTTGCACACCAAGTACCAATATTATTCAATAATATATGTATATTCTTTTTGCGAAACTTGTGAAATGGGAGATAAAAACTACCAAACGTATACTGAAGGGACTTTTAGGATTGACTTTGATTTTAACGGTAACTTACCTACACGAAACAATTTAACTGGACTGACTGTCACCTAGTCAATCTGTTAAATGATGTGGCCATAATTTAATAAAAAGTGTGATGATGTTTTTAAATTTGATCTTGGTACTTTTATTTATATCTCTGTCTGATCAATTATGAGTGATTAAATGTATTTCATAACTTTAAAAATTAAGTGGTCGTAGTTTAACTATAATTATTATGTTAACTGTTTTAGAGGAAAGTGAGATTACAAAAGTTGCAAAAATAATGTGTTCTACTGTTAAGGCAGTTTCTTATACATGTACTCTCTATTGGAAGGGTGACTTTGCACCAATGGGTCTACAATTAATTGCACACGTTATAGTAGAGCTTTATCTAGTATTTTCATTATGTGTAACTGCATTGCAAGACTACAGTATATCTGCAATGCATGTCTGTCATTGAAAGTGAGCCCATTGTTTTTATAATTTGTCACAAGTTGAAAAGAATCTGGCAATTTTAACTAGAAAATTGATATTTGTGATACGGACTAAAAAAAGGTCTTTGTGTTTTACATTGTTGTAGTCTTGTTTCAGACTGTAACCTGTATAAACCATAATTGTGAATCCAATTGAGTTCTGGAGAAAAGACTACTTCTTTCATGAAAGAGTTACAGTCGTATGTACTGTATTAAAATCTAGCTTTTAATCTTGCAGTTGGCAACCATTTTGTGATTTTGTATCCGGTGTTGCATAGGATCTGAAGGTCGAGACATTTTAAAATCTACACTATATGTGAAACAACAAAAAAGATTGATTAGATATGAATAAAACCACATTGGAATCAGAAAGTAATGTATGAGGTCTTTGTGTGATGATGTTGTTATTTTTGTCTTAATATCCTGTGAATTAATTACCTTTCAAAAATAATGTTACAGATAGGCCAGGGCCCTCTTGCATGAAAGTTGCATTTACTTTTAATGCAAAGAAGTGCACAATATGGATTAGTTGAAAATCAAGATGTGTTTTTACTGTTGTACTTATGTATGCAACTCTTTTATGCAAGAGGCTCCTGGACAGTCAAACAGGGACGCCAGTTTTCAGGATTTTGTCTGATTTGAGGCCATGATACCTCCCTGTTTCAACTCTTTTCAGGCTTTATATTGTAGAGATCATACATTTTTGGACTCCAAATTGAGTATTACAACCAAATGATATCCCAGATTCAAAGAATGGAGATGATAGTAAAAAGTGATAAATTGTTGAATATGTATTATTATTCTGGACAGGCTTCAACAAAAGAGGGAGGGATAACGAGTCAGAAAGACTGAAGAGAGAGTGAGAGAGTCGGATACAAAGACAAGAGA
>BEXV01004005.1:11244-22491 GCA_003118195.1 Hemicentrotus pulcherrimus | reverse complement strand
GGGGGGGGGGGGTCATGGGTAAGTGTCGGAAATAAAACGAGGCAATGATTTCGTTCTCTAAATTCTCAATCATGCTATCAAAATAAGATGTAAAAGTACCAATTACCATTCGCACTCAACTACTGTAACTAATGTATCACCAGAAACGTTTCACTATATATAAGAAAGAATCTGTCCGCCTAAATTGTTCAAGTGAGTGAATAACAAGTAACACTTTATTACAAGATTTCAATTAACAATGAGGCGTTAATCCTAATTCATATGCATGTCACATCTAATGTAATTCAATTCACGTATGTATGCAATGGAAATTGTATCAGAATTTACATATACATTTCATTGTGATATACAGATGTGTTGTTACCTTTGTCCGACAACAAATAATTTACCCAAGTAATACTATCGTAGAGTATGGATAGTATATGCAGTGTTACATTAACAATTATAGGGACAGGTTTGTGATGTTAGATCACTAACAACTAAATTCTACTCAAAAGTGTACATTTTCTTTCCTACGAAAAAAGAAGTAATACTATTCCGGGCTTAACAAACATAATTATATAGCCTCTCAACTATATTGTCAACTAATCTAGGCTAACCAGCAGCCATTCAATAATTACTCCAATCCAAGTTTGAGTCCAAATACTCAACCTTCTGACTATGTGACTTTATATACCAAGGTCTGTACGATCCGATAGCCTCACATTTACAATTAATACTTATTACCATCTAAAAAATTAACTAATCCGTTTTAAATGTACTTCAATCTAAAGACAACCGGTATATCTCATCCCCTGCTGTCTGTAATTCAGTGCTTACGCTACATTTGAGTGTCTAATATCAAAGTTACCTATTTAACAATTTCCGAGTGCCAAGAGAGAAAAGAGTTTACAGGTTCACATCCATGTTTACTCATATCTAGATTAATTATTTACATTCTATTTACACACAGATGCAAAGTCAATTTTAATTAAAGTATAACACTGCTTATGTCTCTATAGATATGTTTACAAGTCATCCACTATCTTACAGATTGAATTAAAGTTATACCATAAAGCTACTATGTACAGGTATAAAATACATATTCGAAAATTAGTCCTAATATTGAAAAGCATGTAAATATTTACAATATGAACTAGCTAGAATTCTGGTACTGAAAGTATAGTTGAACTTAAACCTAAATCTTAACCCAAAGGATGCCTCACATTATAAGACACAGGTGACATTTAATTACGTAAGAGAGGCCCAAGCCCCTCTGTTAAAAAAAATTAATGTTAAAAGAAATCCCAATACTTTTTACAATTGACACTTCCTTTCAAAAGGATAATTACTTGCAATACACATGCAAGTCCCCAAGGGCAAAATGAATGCTTTATTTCTATTGAATTTTAGCTAGATATCTTACTAAAACCTCCCAAAATTACTTTCAATCAAGTTTATATCTTCCACAAACATTGTAATATCATCTGCATTAAAGCTTATCAGTACTAGTTTCCAGGAGGGATTAGACTGCCCTGCAAGGTCACTGGACTGGTGGTTATCTCAACAACTCAGCTCACAGTTAACATAAGAAAAAGAGGATCATGGGGGACCAATGGTCACCGATTAGGCATTGTTTAATATAGAGAGGGCTAATGTATGTATACTGCAGGCATAGTTTACAAAGAGCAGAAATAGAATACAAAACATGGATACATTTTGGTGATGACTACATGGTAGTCATACATAATACTGGTTTTCGTTAGGTTATGGCTTGTTTTGTTTGCTTAAGTGACATAGTTGAACTGTCTTCGTGCATATTCAGGAATTTAAGTGATTTACCACTATTCACAAAGAAAATTAAGCTTTTGAACTGAATTGAACTAACTCAGAATGCATGCCAATATTGAATTATATGGGCAAATGAAAACCGTGTTCAACACCGTAATAATTACTTCCACTAAATATTTGTTTTAATCATTTCCTAACGAAACTTAATATCAACGAAAGAAAAGCAAAAACGCTGGATAATTAAACACGTTATACATGTATTTGGTTACATGCCCTGATTGAATATGGAAGGAATGTGCTTGAACACCACTCTGTCCTACTGACCTCAAACTCAGAAAGAAAATAAAAGGTGATTGTCATTTTTCATGATTTCTTTGGCTTTCTGGAACTTAGCTTTTTAAAATCTTCCTCATGTCCCGCTTTACGTCAGTGATACTATTTTTGCATGTTTGGCTATTTTTACTGTTTTTCATGATCACCTTCTCAACAACCTGAAAACCTTACAAAAAAGTTAAGTAAAGTTCCACTTTGTACTACGATTTTTTTTTCAATCGTCCTATCCACACAGAAGTATTTCATCTTTCGTAGGAAAAACATTTTTGGCTGTGCTCTTCCCGTTGTAACCTTGCATTGTTAGGTAAAGAAAAAAAAAAAAAACTAAGTGAGGTAAGATATTAAAGCAAAGTATAGAAAAGTGAGGTTATTAAAGCAAAGATGCTATTTAATGTTTGTTAATGTTTGTTAATTTGTTTTAAACACCTAACTGCTATAAGAAAATATGTGTATCAACTATGTAATATTCAATGAACCATATTTTGTAGTTCAACGACATTCTGCATTAGGCCTGAAGTCATAGTCATTATTTTATGAATCGTTTACACAAAGAGGAAGAATCTTTTAAAGCATTTTATATCATATTACATTTGTACAACATGTATTCATTCATCGTATGACTTTTAAGATTACAGCTTTAAGCATGTTCTTTCCATTGATAGTGAATGTTATACATTCAACCTTTGTTTAAATATCGAAACTTGAGACGAGATTTTAAGAACTCTCTCTGATTCACCGGAAACTATTTATGGTCACTGAAACTACAAGTGCGCAATAGCATTATGATCGACACTACATCCTCGCCATGACCTCATTACAATTTGAGCTAAGTACAGCTTTAGTCACGAGTGATCATATAAAAGTTACAGATCATTATTAAGCGATTTGTACTGACATATTATATGATATCAAAAGTATTTTATGCCATATTACAATGAAATAAACATATACATTCAAACGCATACACACACACACACACATGTGCGCAAAAACACACGCATACATTTCTATACATGTAGACAGAACATATCTTATATTTCTGACTTTATACAGTGCGTCCCAGAAAAAACTAAACCGAGAAGTATCGATGTTTTATCATAACTTAATCACAACCATGATTAATGAATGATACATATTTGGAAAGCTTAGAGTCCCCTCTTTTAGTTGATGCAACGCATGTTATGCATATATCAGGCATGAGTGATTAAAAGCAATTTGAAGGAAGGAAACCAAAAAGTAATTTGGCTGGCGGTATCTGAATTTCTGAAGTTCATGTTATGCTCTTTCATATGATACCTCAATCAAGAAAAATGAGCCAGAAATAACAAAGTTCTGTTTGTTTAAAGTAGCCCTTACATTTTCATAATTTTAACAAACGAATTCGTTTTCACTGGGTGCCTGCCGTATCAAAAAGCAGACTTGACAAAACACTTAACTCCGTTTCGTTGACAATCAGCCATGCATGAAGACTCTCGTCTACGGCTGATTGTCAACGAAACGGAGTTAAGTCTTTTGTTAATTTCGTTTATTGATACAGCAGGCAGCCAGTGGAAACGAATTCGTTTAATAAAAGTATGAAAATGCAAGCACTACTCTAAACAAACAGAACTTTGTCATTCCTCGCTGATTTTTCATGATTGAGGTGTCATATGAAAGGGCAGAAACTCAAATTTCTAGAAATGTGAACTTTTCTTCGAAATTCAGATACCGCCCGCCAAATGTCTTGTTGCTTTCCTTCCTTCAAATTGCTTTGAATCATTCATGCGTGAAATATGCATCACGTGAGTAGCATCGACTGAAAGAGGAGACTCTAAGCTTTCCAAATATGTATCATTCATTAATTATGGTTGTGATTACGTTATGATAAAACATCGATACTTCTCGGTTTCGTTTTTTTTCTGGGACGCACTGTATAGAATATCAATCAAGTTGATTTGATTAAAAAAAAGTCATAGAAACAATACAATAAGGATCAATTACCAATAAGAAACTAAATGAATGATGATATATGATAATTTCCACTCCCGAAACCTTAGTACTTTAATTGGATACGAGTTTCGAGAATAACGTGCAATTACCTGAAGAAAGATGCCAAAAGTATTGAATAACATTCCATAATGACAAGGATTGTTAGAGCATTTTTTTCTGAAATGCCCCCCAGAATAATAGGAAATAATATTTATTCTTAATAGAAATGCAATTTTTTTCTTATAACTGTATTGATCAATCTCTATGACTCTTAGATTGATCGGTACATTTTTGAGAAAATATGCACTCGTTCTATCAAGAATAACCCTTGAGGGAATTACAAAACGTTCTATCAAGAATAACACTTGAGGGAATTAGACAATTTTAAAATATGGTTCTGGTCTCGTGTTTTGAATATAATCAAGAATAAACCACATTTTCATAACCACTTCATGAAAAGTGGTAAGGAACATTTATTCCAATATTATGGGCAGCAGTGTAGTAATCATTTCCAATAACAAGTTTTTAAGGTAAAATCTTTTGACGGTTATCTCTTACTGTTTTTCCGCATAGAAGAGTCATACGTGAACGAAACCGAAACTCTCGAGCAAATTTGATTTATAAAAAATACATAATGGCCTCTATTTTATGCTAGCCTCATTTCTTTTAATGGAGCTTTGCGGATGTATCACAAACGTATCGTACCATTCAGTACCTTCAAACAAGCATTTTCTGATTGTGTACAATTTCCTCAATTGTTATCAAGTCTCTTTTTACATGGGAGTTAATTTCAAATATGTTGTAAAAATAGTTTTCCCAGGGACCATGCATGTAGTACATATAGGCAGAATTTGTCGCGGGAGGGAGTGTCACTATCTTATTGTCATGAAGATTTCATTTTTGTATCTGTGGCGAGGCACACTTATAATATATAGGTGTGCCTCTCCACATATACAAAAAATGAAATCTACATAAGAGTTATGCCTTCCTTTATACTCCAAGACCCATTTTGTTCTCCTGGGTACGAGGTGGCAAATGTCCTGCAATGTGATGTTGGTGTAGCGGTTTGGAATGCTTACATCCAAAACTATGTCAATCTAGTGAAAGTGCATAAACACGATTACGGCGACAACATTTAATACAAAGGGTAGATATTACACAGACACACACCCAACAACACACACAGAAACACGCATACACAACAACAACATTTAATACAAAGAGTAGATATTACACAGACACACACCCAACAACACACACAGAAACATCCATACACAGACCATTTAATATGCAAAATCATGAATAATACGATAGGCCTGCTAATCTAACATAGAACGCATATTATATTTTAGTTTATGTTGTTAAGGCCAGTCGAAGTACACCAGAAGGTGGGAAGTGTAATGAGGACTGAGGTATATGAAGACCAACGAAGCCAGTTTTCTAGTGAATATATTTGGGTATTTTTCTCTCATCGTGAGCTTGCCAAAAAAAAAGAAAAAAGGATGCATTTGCTGAAAATGTATGTTCACTTTTGCGACAAAAACTCCAAATGATCAATTGGGGGAATATGACATTTGCCGTCACTATCTGGCCCCTCTGTAGCATCCATTCAGTTAACCTACTGTTTAACCATGTAGCATTTTGTAGATCCCAATTAACATGAATGCTTTATGCATTGGAAACTTGGACCACATTATAAAGACATTGGGAAACAGCGGCACTCTTTAACTGAGCCTGGAAAGAACTTGTTGGTCAAGACCAAGGCTGTTTTGAGGTGTTTTCATTTTCATTGTTTCTAGGAGGGGTTATAAAGAACATTGTCAACCATACCACAGTCTTCTTCTTCCTCTTGGTTATGGTGAATTGGGTTGGGCTTACACCTACAAGGGAGGTTTCTAAGGTTACTCAGTCCAGGGATCGCTGCGTAATCATACTGGGGATCAGTAGACACAGAACAGGTAGGAGTGTCGTCAAAGTCTCTGTGGGCATTGTTCTGCATCGTGGCAAATCTTATATCTGACGGTTCTACGGAGTAATCACTTAGTTCTAGTGTGAAATATTCTGTGCTGGTTGATGGTTTTGTGTCATTTGATATCTCTTTTGAGCTGTTTTCAATTTCAGTTTCAAGTGTATGATAAAATGCCCCATAGTCGGTTTTTGCCCCACCTTCTGCTTTTGCGATTCTTGGGCTGACGGGTGGACGGCCGTTGTTATTTTGCGAAGCTAATCGCTCTTTTTTCCTGGAATGTTGGTTTTCTATATTCTCTTCGTCACGGGGAAGCGCCAACATCCCTCTTTCTGTATTGGTACTGGCTAGCATTTCTCCACGACCCTTCAAATTACTTCCATGAAACACGTCTCTTCTAGGACGTCTACCCATTTCTCGTACCGATAATTCTGTCATGTCACTTGCATTTTCCCCCATTTGCCTTACCCTATTGTCTTCTACAGCACCCCCGCGCGCATTCTTTTCCGAGCTTGACAAAAACGTCCATCGACTGTCGGGTTTTGCACGAGGGGTTCTACCATCAGATTGGGGTCGCCCCGGCTTCCTTCCCCCGCGGCAACTACACTCCACACTATATTTATTATCTGAGCAACAGAACCCACTGTATTCGTCATCTCCTTGCCAGGCGTCCCCTTCCGTAACCTTCTGCAGGCCTGGCGGCGTCCGCAGTGGAAGTGCAGAGTTGGATGGAAGACGGCGAGGTAGAGAGTTAAATCCTCGATCGGGGTTACCGGTGTTCTGGATACGACCTGACGCACTTGTGTGATCATATGCGTCCTCGGACGACAAATGTAATGAGGAAACGGAGTGGCCATTGGTAATATTAACAGAATGAGGTTCAATAAGATCTGTAAAGCTATATACATTATCTCGTCTTTGAGGCCTTTGGCGTCGAGATGTTAGTTCGGCTGGTGTAGTGGGGCTCTCAGCTCGAGGCATGTCTTGTCTTCCCTTACGCCTCCTGTGTGAAGTAGGGAGATAAAGATAATACAAAATTGTAATGATAACTATCATTTCGTGTTTAAAAAGAAGAAGCCTCATCAGGAGCAATGCTGTTCTTCCTCAGAAGCCCGCCAGTATTATTACCCCACCAATTACCAGGAAGCCAATAACACCTGGATAGGGCGTGGCAAATATAGCATTGTTAAATGGGTTTAGTGCCAGACTAGGATTCGAAACCTCGACCTTTGGAGTGTATGAACCACTAGTATACGTCACATTTTCAACACACACTGCTTAACGACAAAGAAGAATACAACAATGTCGTACAGAGGAAACAAGAAATAAGGTGGTATAACTTAAGAGACGGCGTTTACACGAACGAAACACATATACATCATAAAGAAGGCTTCATTTAATGTATGTTTGGGCTATAGAAACAGAAATGCAATCTTAAATTCAGAGGATTCCAAGTATTAACAAACAATTGACATTTTCAACCTTCGTAGAAAATTTATTCAGAAATCGAAAGATTAATGGAATAATTGGGGAGAGAAAATACGGAATGTAAACATCACTATTATCATCACTATTATCGATTCCCCAACCAAAAGAGCTTTACCGAAATTAGGCATCATGTTTTCACTCTTTATCAGCAAAAATCGTGTTATTGTGTATTTATTAATTAAGTTATTTGTTTGTAATATTAAAGAGAAACTACAGTACTGGTAAAAAAAGAAAATTAATTTTCACAGAATCAAACGAAACTTACACTGAATGTTCAAGATTTTAAATAAATAACATGTGCCAAAATTTTTTACAAGAAAATGTATACTGGCTGAGTTATGAGCATAGAAAGACAAGGAAATCAAGGTAGTACCAACCCCGACACCATGTGTGTTGTCCCATATATAGCTTTCTTTGTACAGTGCTTGTTACTTTACCAAGACTCGGTCAAATTTATTATGATTTTGATGACTCTAGACCCTTGCAGTGCACACCAATACTTACATGCTACATGCTCAACTGTTTCTGAACCTTTCCACACCTTTTCTTTCACAATGCAATCGCATTATTAAATTAATCTGAATCTGATCTGAATTACCAGTACTAAAGTTTAGCTTTAATCTAACTACTGATTCATTCCTATACTTAATTACTGCTTTCTTATCATCTGAGGTATGTGAACCAAAATGTTTCCTTGGTTTGATGTAAAAGCCAAGATTGTGGTAATTTAAGTCCAATATCACACATAAATATGATAACGAAAAGTTTAATTACCTTTCATTCCTTCCGAAAACATAGCACGCGAGGCACGTCAGACATGATGCGATTGCGATAACGCCAAAAACAACACCTGCAACTGCAACTTTAGTGTTTCGACTGGGATCTAGTAGTAAATTAGAAAATGTAGCAAACTATAGTAATAGGATGAGGATGTTAATAATAGAAGTAGTAATGATGCTGATGGTTATAATAATGATGATAATAATAATAGTAATAATAATGATATTAATTATAATTAATTGTTGGAGTCAGATTGCATGTGAGATGGAATGTGGGCCAACAAATTGTCCAAGGAACTAAGTGTAGAGCAAAAATGGAACCGGGGACCTCTCGACGTAGAACCGTCATCAATATGTTCAAGTGTTCTCATTCATTTATTTTCATATCTTTCAAACAATTTGCCTCAAAATAGCATCAACATTGAATCATTAAAAGGACTGTTTCGATTTGTCAACGATAAAACAAATGTCAGCTGTACCATTCTAATGACGTGTTTATAAACTGAAATTATTATTTGATTTGATTTTATTTTATCATTTATTTTACGAAGAATTAAAGTCACATAATTACAAGAAATAGATATATTGAAATATACATAGAAGTAAAAACACGTTACGTAAAAACAAACCAGTATACCATATTGCAAGTTGAGGTTAGTCCCATCAACTTAGTTACTTGACAGTGAAACATATCTGAATTTTACAATTGCTGTTGATACTTACAATTGACAAGGTTTAAAGAAAATGTTTCAAATGTACCAAGAATTTTTTCACTTTTGTCCAAATTAACTGTGTCGGATTAAATGTTTTATTTATTTTTTCTCGAAAGATCCTCCTGAATTGTTAGTTTTAAAATCTGATTCTATGTCAGAGGGCCTGAAAATAAAATAGACTGTTACATCAGATTAATTCTGATTTGAGTTACATTAAGGCTACAGTTTGCAATGCTTCTTGTTTGATTATGGCAAGGAGAGTAGGAAGGTAGAAGGGATGGATTCATACCCTTCAAACCAAATCAAAGAGTGACCTTCCGTCGCATGATTGCAACGTAAAGCAAATTAACAACCGGTTCTGGTTACCACACTCAAATGAGTAATGTAAACACAAAATGATGAATGCAAAACTTACAAACTACCAACTAATTTGTACCTTATAACGTGGGCCGTTAAAGGTACTATGTCCCATTTGCAGGCCCAAAAAATGAAAAAGTTAAATTCCAACTGCATTTGAAAGATAATACTAATCTACAACTTCACTAAAAAAGGTGGGGCTTGAAAATGTCTTCAAGTGGGAAAATAACGACTATTAGTTGTCAAATCGACTTTAGGGCTATAGAGCCCAAAAGTAATAGTCTTGATTTTCAGACAATTGTACCGAATGGTCATACGTTTTATGCTGCGCAAAGATTCAATCAGTTTAATCTTGGCCATCACAAGAAGTGGGTTATTGATGTAGACAAATGCTCATGTACCCTTTACAACTCTTTTCATGTATGTTATTACCAAAGAAGAAAAAAAGCCAGTCAGTCACTCAATAGTGTCTGACAGTGAAGTCTAGCAAGTAAACAGGTTTCCTTGCATAATTTGAACATGAGGACACTGCTAACGTTTAAATTTCACAGATAGGACATACACGACATATTCATAATTCCTGCAAAGTTCTACAGCATTTAAGGTTGGCTGCAAAAGGGACATAGTACATTTAAGCAGAAAAATCTTGATTAATTAACAAATTATATATTCACATTAAACGGGTTTGATTCCCGGACATTTGTCACGTATTCAACTAAAAAAACAAAACAAAAACAAAACAAAACCGCGAAACTTCAGGTGTTTGATTTCATCAAGCTGTCCTTTTATTTGTTAATGACAATCTCCACACTTACACCTAAAACGTGAATATTCAAAGTACTTTATTCGCTTGTTTTGAATGATATTAATGTATGAATTACGTCGGCTTGAAATAATATGTATCAGCCGTTATTGTTGGAAATAAAGCCGTTATATGGAAACATACCTGCTATTCCGTCTGAAGTTCCGTGCGAAGTTTCGTCTGAAATGGAAAGATAAATAATTGCATGTGATGAAAGACTGATAGTCATACTGTAACTTGAATTGATTAAGCACCTGCTTAAGAGGAGTTGAGAACTTTGACATATTGTGCTATTCTGATTCAGTAACAGATAAAATGACTTTAAAAACTACATTATACATATTACATTATCGTAATGCTTTTGTAGACCATGTTTAATTGCAAGAAATGTTATATGGTAATCAGTTAAATGTATACAAATAAAAACGGAATTTTAAAATTCTGGTTATATTTTTTAACCATTATAAAAGATACTTTATTGAAATTGCATTGAAAGTCATTTATAAAGGATTGTTCTCGATTTCTACATGTTCTACTACTTATCTTACATTAAGAAGGTCATGTCCATTTTGGAGCTTTACCCTATGATGATGATGATGATAATGATGATGATGATGATAATAACAACAACAACAATAACGATAAAACTTACCTCTATATACTTGAGAGTAGTTTGTTCCACCACATGTCCTCGATCCATCGCTCGGATTAGCATTGCATGGTAACCCGCATTTAAAATCACAAACTGCTTCATTTTCACCACAGATGAATTTTCCACAGGTGCAATTTCCCTTGAACAAAGCTGCATAGGGATAGCTTTTAGTTTTACAATGATTTGTACATTGATCAATATCCTTGACAGTTGAATTTGTTTTCGACTCAAAACAAGACAGGTTATAACATCCACGGTATGTCATATCTAGAAAGAAAGAAAAAAAAGTTCTAGAGATTTTGTATTTACAGTTACATAGTAGTGTACATTATTTCTCTTAATCGGGATGATAGTTCAATGCATAGGGTTAGGGTTTTCCTTTCTTTGTCAATCCTTGCATAATCATTTTTTTTTTTGGG
>BEXV01004003.1:22063-33104 GCA_003118195.1 Hemicentrotus pulcherrimus | reverse complement strand
ACAAGTGAAAATGATTCACATCATTTTATAACAAAGTATAGTTTATTACAAAAGCATCTATTCATAAATCAGCCATAAATTGAAATATGGCACATTATAATGCTTGGATTCATTCATGATGCTAAAGAGTTTCTATGTCACCAAACCGAGATACGATCGAAAGGAAAGAATCACTACTCGATAGGATTGTGTGACTGATAGGTGTCATTTATTGTTTCATTGACTGCAGGATATTAATAATTTGTTGTTTGCTGTCTGTTTGTTTGTTTGTTTGATTGTTTTTCTTGCATTCACAATAATCATTCCGGAACGTGCAGGTATACGTACATAGTACGATATATGAGTAGCACTTCTTAATTAATTTAGTGCTTTTTTAAATTATTTACGCACATATGAAAGAAAAGCTTGCATCGAATTTAATAATTTAATAATTGTAATGTACTACATAAACTGAAGCATGTTGATAACCTGACAAAGATTCCGATTTCTCATTTTAATGGTCCACATACATTCATCCATAATTAATGATATATTCGGAATTTAAGATCTACAGTTCCGAGATCGTCATCGAATTAGTGCCTGGTCTTGAGGTCGTTCCGGTAATCATCGATGCCGCATTGGGTAACGAGACGGTGATCACTGTGATATGGACGACGAATTCGTTGATATCAGTCGTAGCCACTGGACCAGATGGTACTCGCGTTGATAAATATGATCTACGTTATAACATTGATTCCAACACGAAGATTATAACGATCAACCTACCGCTAGCGCAGGTGAACTCTTTGTTTATTGTCGTTTGATTTTGGTACTCACCCGTTATTATTCGAAAATCTTATCACAGCAGTGAAGATGTTAGTAGAGGTATTTTCTATTACGCTAGAATATCATCTCTTGTCATTCAATCTCTCGAGAAATGTTTTTTTTTTTTTTATAAAGACAATCGAAGGTTTGAAGTAAAACCATAAGTGATGTTCTGGAGGATTCTGTACCCTTATGCTCTTCATTGTTTTCTTTGATTTCTTGAATGCTTTATTGACCAGAACTCCTTTGGGGTAATTTTGCGTCGTTTCATCGATCTGCTAGACAAGTTCTACGCCGACAATGTTCAAATTGTTTCCATAATTATATTTTCGATGTTCATACGTTCCCTCATACGTCTTAGGCTGGGTGCTTTGTACCATGCTTCGGAAGTTAATAACAATGTATCCATATTCATTTCTAAAGCCTGGCAGATGGAATGTTACAATACACAACACCGGAGTAGCTACCGAGTATGCTAGTGTTGCAGTAACATCCAAACCAAGTACGGAGGAATATAAGCCAGTCACGGTCACTGTTCTACTAGGATCACGTGTAAGTTTACAAGGATTTGACACGGATGTATTATTACAATAACATGATCGAAACATCTTTCAAGAAATCAATTCATGGGTAATTACTGTCCACTGTTGCATTCCATATTCATAGAAATCATATTCAGATTACGTAACATGTCAGTATAATGTTCGTGCAGAAGTGACCGAGGAGGCTATTGAAATTGCTTCATGTTGGTTTCTTAAAGTCTCTACGATTGTGTTATAATAAAAATACAAAGACATGATTTATACATAAGATAACATGTTAATGAAGTCTATCCATTCACAATTGGTAATGTAAGGATCCTACGTACTCCTCCCCTCCTTGCTTATAGAAATGCTAATTGTTTTATAATAACATGTCCGAGGCCCTGAGTAATGTCACTTTACCAACCTTTAGTTTAACATTTTTTTTTTTTACAATGAAGACATAGATCTAAAAGTATGAGAAGTTTGTATATTGTCTAATACATGTATGGTGATTTGATGTCTTTGAGCTTCCTAAGCACGTTCATGTATTAACAAAATATCATTAATCTTTTGATATTTCTCTTTTAGTTTTTTAATAATATCATATTGGTTTTGATATTTTCCCCACCTAAAAAAGTTCTTAAACATTTGTTTGATTGTGTTATTTAAAGGGATCTGTCTATTATTCATCATGTTGTTTTTTAATTCAATGATGATGATTGGTTTTACAGGAGGTAGACTTTTCTAACACTCCGGCACTAGCTATCTATACTCAGGTCCAACAAGATTACCAACCTGTTCTCAATGCTGACGTCACAGCAATCATTTCAGACGCCTCTTCCTCCACGACAACGATGACACTGCTTGATAACGGATCAGGTGAAACCTCGTATCTCGTGTCTCATTATTGTGCCATTAATATGATAATAGTAAATTACCTCACTAACTCACTTACCTCACTATATTGAGCTCACATTCCAATCACACATTAATGCTCTTTGGAACTCATTTTGGACGAGGTGGGTACGGGCGGGAAATTTACTTGATTCCAGATATTAATTTCTTCCATTTTGGTGCTTAAAAATTTCATTTTATATACCTCTCAGTGATCTGGGCAAAGCGAGTGGATGGCGGATTTAGAGTTAATGAAAAGATAATTTTTTGACCCATATATTTAAACAAACACAAAGCAAAGCTGAAATATTCGATCGTAAATGGAAGGAATTGTGCCTATTATAATCCAACTAATTTTTTCATTCGGTTTTCTTCTTACTTTCATACTTGGAGCGCAGCAAGACATTGTGATGTATTGCATACTTATGTTAAGCTTAAAATATCTTGTCAGTGGCAGGTCAAGAGGGGCGCAGAAAAAAAACCCTTATTATTGTTTGTTTGTTCTTCTTTCCCCTATTCCTTTCCAATCTTCTTCTTCTATTTTTCTTCTTCTTCTCCGTCTTATTCTTCTTTTCATTCTTCTTTCTCTTCTTCACCTCCCGCTTGTCCTTCTTTTTCCTTTTCTTCTTCATTTTCTCTTTCTGCTTTATGCATCCAACAGGCTCAGACTTATTCAAAGACGATGGAACGTATTCAGGGTTCTTTCTAAACTTCACTTCTGACGGCAGATATAACGTCAAGGTCAATGTCCTCGGCTATGACGGTGTAATCGAAGTCGCAGAGAAGGGAAGAAGTGAGTCTGATACTCTCATGCATGAAATATTTTTACTTTTAAAAAAAGGAAATCAAATAAACGTAAATATGATAAGAATATGAAATTATTTGGGGGGCATATGAAAAGGAGACGTAGAGATAGCACATGGCATGTGTAAGATAACTAGACCAATGAATTCCTAACCTAACAAAAATCATTCTTTAAGAAGTAATGATTTACAATTCCTTATCGTTTTTATAAAAGAATGGGCCTGTGTTACTGTTATGATGCTAGATCCCCCGATTTTTTAAACGAATTTTTCATGTTCTGTCTTCTATCAATTTAGTATAGATTTGCGTAATATTAAAAAATACATTTCTACGAGTGGGCTCTTTGCTATATTAGCCAAAAAATGCATTTTATTTTCAGACGGTGTCATCGTTTTAAAACTTCATGTCATTTCAAAGAAAACTAAATTAATTTTCTCTCCTTTCTTCAATGAATGTATCATGAACTTATATGAATATGAACATTAATAGGGCTAAATGTTTCATTTTAGAAAGCTACTCTTTGTTGTCATTTGGCTCGGAGATTATAAACTACTGATAACTGCAGAAATATTCATTTTGTTTCGGTGGCACAACAAATGATGAAAATAAGTATTGCCGTTAGAGTGGAGAGAAATTATTGAAAGAAATAATCTCATTCATATTCATTTTTGCATACTTATATCCTCCCTCATAAATTTTTATCCAGGCAGACGATTGGTCCCAGTAGAGGTGGAGACCGTAGCAGAGCCATCTTTTATGCGCACATCATCGGGAGGAGTCTTCAAAGTCCAGAGCTATACTCCCAACGCTCTTGATACCTTACCACCTTCTCGTATCCAGGACCTGATCTACACCTCTTTCTCCTATGACAGCAGCACGGTGACCCTCAGCTGGACTGCTGTAGGTGATGACATGGACCAAGGAACAGGTAAACTTATCTTCACCGTCTTTACACCGAAGGATACATTCCGTGTCCGATTCCATTTTTAGTAATTTGCCTGTCAATTTAAACCACCAAATTCAAACATGACTGTTGCAATTAAGGTGGAAAGGTGCACAGAAAAAACATACTTTAAATCTACTTTAGATTTAACCACACAGCAGCATACCCAGTACATTAACTCTTATCTCATTTCATCTTTAAAACTACTTTCCAGTATTAAACAAAAACGTTTGGTGATACATTCTATTTTGTGTTCATAGTCATGATTATTTAGCAATTTTTGTAACTATGTTTTCCTGCTTTTATTTTAATTTCTTCCCTAAAGCCTACAGTTACGAACTCCGTTATTCCACCAACTTCTCTGAGGTACGGGACAACTTCAACGACAGCACCAGGGTCACTCAGGATCAACTGGTATATGGGAACCTATCCCATATCAATCCATCAGGATTCATTGAGAGTGTTACTATCACCCTCCCAGAGAAGGGGGAAGATATCGTGTATTACTTTGCTATTCGGGCTTGGGATGAGGCTGGGAACGGAGGACAGTTGTCCAACACTGCGTCCTTATCGATTCGTTTCATACCATTAGCAGTGACGACCACAGTTGACCCTACCATGCTCGGTACTGATGCAGTGACCGAGATTAGTACTGGCTTAGACCAGACAGATATGATTACTAACCTCAATACTCAAGGAACCACCGAAGCTACATCGGAAGTCACAGCTATATCGTCGGACATGTCGACTTTGAACACTATCACACCAGATGGTCGATCTTCTACACCAGTCCTGATGACGGAAGATGCTTTTACAACCTTCCCTGGACCAAGCCGTACACCCAGTGGAATTACTACTGAGAATAGGCCTACAACTACTGATACATCTTTCCAAAGAACGAGTGAGCTCTTAAGTACTACAGGAGTCCAGACGTCAAACAACCCAAGAGGGCCTTCAATATCGAGCACCATCGACCCCTCCACGACAGAGACTACCCCGTTTACCACGGAGTCTATACCATCAGAGGGACCTCAAAAGACAAATCCACAGAGCCCAGAGACCACAGAGGGAAAGCACCCTACATCCTCAGAACTATCTCAAACAACGCTTCAACAGAATCTAGAGACCACAGAAGCCAGGGAACCTTTACCATCAGAGCGACTTCCATCGACCCAACAACAGAAGCCTGAGACAACAGGAGCCGAGGAACCAACCGGACGAGAAGACCAGGCCTTAATCATTGGCTTGTCCTGTGCACTAGGCGCAGTAATTATCGCGGCAGGTTTCAGTTTGATGTACATCTACTATCTGAAGCACAGCCTCGTCCAAGTGAAGCCTATCACACCGCCTGAATCAGCATGAACACAGCAGCAAGGGCTTCCCGATACAACAAATGGTACAACAAAATCCTACCTATGATAATCCTACTTTCTCTACAGCTTGATTTACAAGTTTTACTTGTTCTTTAGGAGGCACCGGATTGCGCAGATTATTGATGAGCTACTAAAGTAAACATCTTTTTCTTCATCTTTATGTAATAGGAAATTGTATATCACCCGGTTTAATGAAAGTTCTCTAGAATCTATTATTGTAATTCAAGTAAAATTAATGTGTCGTGTGGCATATAAATGATAATATCAGCATTATGAATACTAAGTACATGTAAACAAAAATGTACGTTACTTTCCTTCATTGGAATTGAGAATTAGGTATTGAGGACGCCTCACACCCTTTTTCAAAAAGGTAAATACACAAAATGCCAAAATAAAGTATTAAACACTTTTTGTATGATTAGAAAAACAATGAATATATATTGTGAAACAAACTAAGCACAATATATAATCAACTGCTAAAAATCATAAAGTAACTTTTTGAATTATCTCGCTTAAGTGTAGTTTGTTACAACCTCGTGTTATGGCATGCAATACATTGATATGGTCCTATACTAGATCACCTGGTCAATGGGCGTTTGTTCGTAAAATATCTCGCTTTAGTGTTCGCTTTTTTGTTGGTATCATATTCGTGTAATACCAATATTATGACATGGAATAATCAATATGTTCCAAACTCTAGATTATCTAGTCATTGTGACAACCAATAACGTTCCAAATTTCAGTTCAAGAAAATTCAAGAAATCAGAAGATGTGGTTTTATTGATAGCTACAAACTATTACGTAGTCATCGAGGTCTGGTATAACCTTGTATACGGTGATGGACCAGCATCATTGTCAATAGTAATGATCTAGCATATCAGTGATTGCCCATGTTTTTTCGCCTTCTTATCAACATCTATGATTATAATTCAATATGCTTTCATTTTGATAGTTAACTTTTCCTTCAGTTATTTCGAATTCCTTTTCTGAGGCCGCCATTATGTTCAAGCTTAAAGATGGTGGTCCCTTGCATTTTTCTATTTTCGAATGATTTGTCAAAAATGTGTTTTTTATAAGTAAAAATACCTATTTACGATATGATTATATATGTATTTTCACTTTTGTTATATGATTTGATTGTGTTGAAAAATGCAGAATTAAATCAAACAGACAAACAAATATTTCGTAATATTTGGCTAGATGTTTATTTCCTAATTTAACCATCAATATCTCTCAGCTTCTTTTGTTCACATATACTCAGAAAATGGCTACAGCCCTGAAGACTCGATTGATTATCTTTATGTGTACATTTAGCTTTTTGTCAATCGATTCTTAAATGTGTCATATGATTTCAATTCCGAAATTTAGTCATCACGTATTATTTGTCAGATTCATGAGTCACACAATAATCAGAAATGTACACTCAGTTGTTTTAACAGGTATTTCTAGGTTTTCCCTATTAATTCATATTTCAAAACGTATTATAAACTTTAAAAAATAAAACATTTCAACATTATTTTCTTTATTACTATCATTGTTGTCGTCGATGTTGTGGAAGTTATTAGCGTTGTTGTTTTTGTTGATGTTGTTGTGTTGGATAAATTCGGGGGCCGATCCATGATTCTTAGAAAGAAAGGATTGTTGAAACTTGGCCTGGAAGTTTACAATTTTGGGAATCCCTTCAGTCTTTACCAGCTCCGGAAAAGATGGATGGGATTGCCGGCCCTTCTCTATCATACTTTTTCTGAATAGGGGTCGTGTCTGTTTGTCAAGTAATCGGTTGTTCGCCTTTCAAATATTTTTTACACAAAAACCCTCATTTCATGCTTTTCAGAAAGATGGGAGTTGGTCTTGTGGTCAGCTCTGTGTTTGCGCCTATAAAGAACCGACTTTGACAGAACCCGGTTCGAAACTCTTTATGGGTTTTGGTATTTTCTTCTGTTTCATACATTGTTAATGGCAAATAATAAAGCACGCATCTTAACCCCTCCCCTCCCCCTCTCTTTCTCTATGTCTCTCTCTAACTCTCTTTTCTCTCTCTCTCTCTCTCTCTCTCTCTCATTCTCCCTCTCTATCTCATTATTTCTCTCTCTCTCCCTCTACTTCTCTCTCTCTCCCGCTCTACTTCTCTCTATCATTCCTTCTCTCCCCCTCTCTCTCTCTCTCTCTCTCTCTTTCATTCATCCTCTCTATCCCTTTCTCTTTTTTGTTGTCTCTTTTTTTCTCTCTCTTCTATCCACCCATCGCATGTTGCCCTGTATTTGAAATGTCAACAACAAATACTGGACTAAATATCAATACTATTTTTTCTTTTATTCGAATGCAACTTGCAAATATAACTTAATGGAAGGGTCGCTCCATCATTAGTAAAAAAAACTGTTTTCCGAGGAGGCCCTATATCATCAATAAAAAAATACAATATTGATGTAAACAATACAAATCGAGACCAAAAAGAATAATTTGCAACATTTTTGATCGAAAGAAAAGAAACAAAAAACAACACAATAAATAAAACCAATTCAACGATTACGATTTCTTTAAAAGTTTGGTAAACTTTTCCAAAGAGCCGCACCATCAAATGAAAAACTTTGATTTCACATCTGTGTTTTTATTTTGGGTAAGATCTATCCTGCGTTGTGTGCACTGCTCGTTTTAATAATAATAATCTTTTAAAGTTAAACCGAAAATGGAAATTGTTTTGCCCAATTGATTGTGAACACAGTAGCCACTGAGCAGCGCCAGATCGACGTTGCTCTATCCCTTTGTTGAACGCCAAACAAGGTAGCAGCAACTCCCGTCTCTTAAAGTCTTTTGGTTCGACGCGGCCGGGCTTCGAACCCACGACCTCCCGGTTGTGAGGCAGACGTTCTACTGACTGATCCAACACACCAGTTATGTTACGCACGGATTGGGTTTTTTGAAACATTTGTAAACTGTAGACCGGAGTTGGATTTTCAAAAACAGAATAAATCATTTTGCATTTGAAATAATACCACCTATTTTTAATGCTGACCCACTTGAGTTTACTAAATTTTTCTTGAGTCGGGGTTCTCACATTGGCCCCAAGATTACACTGGGCAATTTCTTGTGTTGTTTAATGATTACATGTCGGTCATTTTGTGAATTATAAGACTATGTATTACAACAATATTCAAATAAAGGCGAATCAATGCATTGGCAAGAACCTTCAGTCCCTCCAAAGGTAGTGATCTTTTTGAACGACCAAGTAATGCTACCCTTGAGCTCGTGGTCGAGCATCAATTGAATAGTATAAGCCCCTATCTCACCAAACTAGTTCTCACTACGTTCTGGAACCGTCCTAGACAATCGTAAATAGGTTGTGTTCGAATGTGTAAATAATGTCCATAATATGATCCTAGTTCGTTCATAAACAGTCCTCAATTAGTCCATCTCGTCTGTACCCCGTCCACAGTTATTTGATATCAGGTTTAGATCGGGTAAATTTGCCATTTCCAAGCAGTCCAAGCCCACCTGTAGTCAGCTTAAACCCGTCTTCTGTGTGCTTCTTGACAGCTAGAAATGGCTTAAAGCTCCCTAGGCTAAATAACTAAACATACATATTATATATATATATATATATATATATATATATACCTTTTCATTTTTTCTCAATGTGCCCATTTTTTTAACTCACTCGTTCTAACCAGGGATATGAGAGTTTAACTCTCATATCCCTGTTCTAACCGTCATCTAGGACACCTACCCTCTGAACAACTATCCTAAGAGGTAGTTGTCCGGGGGAAGTTGTTATCCGGGGGTGGATGTACAGGGGGTATTTTGGATACGGATGATTTTGTATTGTATTGTAGCCCTCTAGATCTTTAAAGCACTTCATTTATTTTTCATACCAGTGCCACAGTATAGTTGGTAATATGTTTTAATAGCCACAAAAGGTCATAAAAACTTAAAGACACACACACACACACAATTAACAAAAAATACTACAGCTCAAGAATTTATTCTTTAAAGCATTTTGGCAAGTGGCCATCAATCTAGGGGCCAGATCAGTTGCACAGCAGTCAGCTTTTTTGAACGAAACTTCGCACTCTTAAATCTAAAAGTGATAAAGGATGTAATGTAATTATATAAGGAATGACAAATTCACATCGAAAAAACATTGTAAACATATTTTACATCAAAATTTTATACAAAGAAAAGCTGATTGTACATTGTTTATTATATTTCCTATATAATATATAAGCAGACAGAATCACTGTTTCGCGAAATCTGTGCTATTTTTCAATTGCCAGAAAATTGTCATTGATTAGAGCTGGTCAGTAGGTCTGTTCTAATATTTTCGTGAAGAAGCTTTACCTTTCAGGTGACTCTTTAGAACTTGCAAAGATATATGATAGAAATAAAAATAGGTCAACAACTCATAACTACAAATCTTAACAGTGTTTGCAGAATAAAGTCTGATTTTCACATTATATTCACATTATATTTCATGTGCCCATTTAGGGCAGCTCAGCACTGTGCGTTTTTGTATAATCTCTCATAGTTAAGCAACGGGAAGTTCTATGTGTAATTATGACATAGCGTTATACAGTAACAGTCTTACCATCTTTAATCATTTAATAATAGCAGCAACTATTATAAGATTATTTTTTAATGAATATTCTGTTTTGTTTTTAAGGGCTTTAAAAATTAATAAAAGTTTAATTGACGTTTAGGCTCTTAAAAATGTTGAATGTAGAACATTTATATTTAGAAAAAAAAACGAAAACATTCGTTTAAAGAACAAAAATAAGAGGATATTATGATAATGATAATAATAAGAGTGGGTTCTTGTATAGGGCTCATGTCTGTCAGACTTGCCAATATGGCGCTCTAGCGTTTCAAGGAATTAATTCCTGCCAGGCACCCATTTCCCTCACCTGGGTCATATGTGGCAAATGTAGATAAATTTCTTGCCAAAGTCAATATTGCCATGGAGGGACTCAAATCATGAACCATGTGATCCACTGTCCAGTGGCATATCCACTAGACAACTACACCCAACACAATATAAACGATAAAAGCTGATGGATTACGCGGATGAATTCAACCCCAATGATTGTAAAAACCAACTTCACTCCTCGTAATAGAGTAATGGGAAACACCAGCACATCCCACTTACTTTTACCATGAGAAACACGAGGTTAAATAGGTTCATTTCGTTGTCCCCTCTCCTGCGCAGGTGACGCCAGACACTTGATACTGACATCCTCTGGCAAGATATTAACCTGCACTTGCTACTCTCCACCCAGGTGTAAACCGGTAGGATGCGACCGTCATTGTTGGTCAAACAGTTTTGAGCGTCAAGTAACGCCTTGCTAAAATACACCCCAGTGAGTGGAGATTGTGCACACAGTGTGTATTTAATTCAATGACCGGGATTAACAGTATATTTGTTGAGCGCTTAGAGACATCTTAGATGTATTAAGCGATATATAAAGCAGAATATTATTAAATCATATTTTAAGTTCTTTCTTCACTAAATATCAAAATCACATATAGAGAAGTCAAGGTTACAAAATTAGAGTTAAAATGATTAAAATAAAAAATGAAAAACATGCACACAAACAAACAGATTAATTATTGCAGAGATGCAATTCCTTCAGGGAGAGGAGCAAAACTAACAATGATAGTTTTGCAAGTAAACAAAAAAAAAACAATAATCTTGTTTGAAAAATCAA
>BEXV01004003.1:0-20572 GCA_003118195.1 Hemicentrotus pulcherrimus | reverse complement strand
AGATGATGTCATCAAATTGAATACCGCCCTCTAGTGACTAGTCATTTCAAAATGCTCTCACTTCCTTATTCCCTGCCCAATTTTGTTCAAATTTTCACTGATATTTTTTAAATATCTTAAACTTTACAATGAAAGTAACTTAGTATGAAGGTTTTGGTTTCCTTTAATAATACACTCTTTTCGTTGTATAGCTCCTTCTCAAGGTCAAGATATCAACTTAGCTATACAACAATGTTTCTTGACTAAAATCGACCGACTGGTTATTCCCATTTAAAAAATTATATATCACAACTAAATCGCAGCTACCATTGTATGGCCGTAGGCGCTATTTCAAAATTTGCGAAATTAGCCGGGAGCACCGGTAAATTTTGATATTCAATTTTTCTCGAAATCAGAAGTGTTTTAGGGGCTAACTATTTTAGTGCTTATAAAACAACCACAGGGGTATCCCAATTTTTCAAATTTTAAAGAAACACTATCCAGCTGATTTTCAAAATATTCCAAAACTTTGTATTACCTTTAAGCCTCTACACACTACAACTCACTGCAATATAAATCACAGCTTCTGCCAATATCAATATCAAGTCACACACATACACGCGCACGCACGCACGTCTGTCTTTTGATTACCGTCTCCTTGACGGTATTTCATCGCTGCCAAGTTAATGCAGACAAAGATAAGTAATACAATCATAACATTCTTGAGAACTTGGGAATAATAATGATGATGGAATTGCCATTAATATGATTTTTCATATCACCTAATTAATTTACTTCAGAGACATTACCATTCAAGTCATTCTAGGTGTGTCAATAACAGAGTCTGTTTGCACTGTTTCCAGGGTGACAAGCGGTGATAATTGTTATACTAATATCCGAATATTGTTTTGTGTAAATTAATGAAGAAGATGTTTGTCATTTGGGTATAACATCCTCTTCCCAAAGTCCATAGATCTAAAGTCGACTGACAAATTTAGATGAATCAGCAATCTTTACAACTCTTCGTTAGCACTTTCTTATGACTGGTTATGTGTAAGGGGAAAAAATTATTGCCAGGTCACATATCCTCTCTCGGCTAATCATTAGATCAGGATCCACGTCATCGTGTTATGATATAAAGATGAATCTAATTTCGGATATTTAAGTTTAAATTTCGTCATAATACGCGTTAACGATCGTCATGTACGCTGATCACTTAAAGACTGTGTGTATTAGATAATTAGATAGTTCTGTTAGAATTCAAAAGTAATGATATTCTGCATGATACATGCTTTTTTTAATTTGTTTTGCGAGTTTTTAACAATGAACGTTCTAATCTACCAAAAATCGAAAATCTCTTGCTGTTTTTATTTAACAAAGTACTAAGATCAATTTTTGTCTTTCTTCTGGTTCAGGTCATTGAACTCCATTATTCATTACCTATCAATTATACACATTTAAACAACTATTAGATAGTATCGGGACAGATAAAGATAGCCCATGGATATATAATGCAAGGATACTCTGACGCCTGCATCTTATATCACTGCTAATGGGGTCTGCAATCAAGGGGTCAACGTGCATACCCTTCATATAACAAGATTAACGTTAAATGAAATGACGGATTGTCCCCTTTGCCAAAAAGAATGTTTGATCAGTTGATAACTGATTTGAGAATTGATACATTTTACAAACTAAACATTTGGACATATCTTGCATTATCTCGTTCAATATAAAACTCTTTTTTTTTCTAAATCTCGTTACTGTTTACATATTAAAGCCATCGATACATTATTATAAGACCGTAAAAACTATTTATGTTTCGTATTGATTAGTGAAATAATTATATGTAATCATTTTCTCTTAATATATGTGGCTGTATCCAGCGCGCTACAATATAACATTCTTCCTCTTCGTCTTTTTCTTCTTCTTCTCCTTCTTGTTTTTTTTTTTTTTTTATTCTTCCTCTTTTTCATCTTCTTGCGTCTCCTCCTCCGCCTCCTCTTCTTCTTTATCTTTACTTCTTCCTTACTTCTCCAAAGTCCGTTAAAAACTGCGCATCCAAAATTATTGTCCCCATGCGTCACTGTTGATGTATGGAGCCGTGGCTACTAACAAACACGAACTTTGTTCGCTTTGGATGTTCATAACTTATTTGTTTTAGAATTTAGTTTCCTTTTCAAAGAATGAAATCACATTTTGTTATCAAGTGAGATTCGAGGCTATAAAGGCATTAAAAGGCTTAAAAGGGAAGGAGATTTGTATTCGCTCCTTATTTCAGGAACTATTACTGTAAAAGTATTGAAGTAAGATGGAGAATAAAAAGGTTATTTATACGATTCTACTCTTGGAAACATTTATTGTGGTAGTAGTAACGGGCCAGAAAAATACCATCAATTTGAACGATGGATCCTACTCGAATCTACTCATCGCAATCGACAAGAATGTGGCTGAGGATCTCAACATCATTGACAACATCAAAGTAATGTGAATTTGTTTTAAAGATCATTAACTTCATATACACTGTTGGTCATAAAGGTGGAATATTTTGTTTACGGCCATGCATTGTTGTTCAAGGCTTAGTGGCCGCACTGAGGACTTTTTATGTTGGGAATCGGGGAGAAATGCAATGAATTATTGATAATTTATTGCATTTTCTACTTTCTCTTTTAATTTGCGGGGGCAGCCCCCTATGACCAACAGTGTAGATCAATATCTGATTTCTATGTACTGACATTGAATTAAGATTATAGGTTGAGGAACTAGCAGTTGATTTACATATTTGAATTTTTCTAAAATTCTTCACAAAACACATTTGCTTTGGTTCTTAACGTAGCTAACCTGTGACTTAGATTGAATTTCTTTTTTCTTTTTTTTTCTTTCTTTTCATTTGTATATTCATTTGTTTATTCATTGAGGAGTTCCTCGGTCATTTTTACAAACAATATTTAATTTTCTTGATTGTTTTAATCTAATTTGGGATGTTGTCGATTTTGTATGTCAAACAGTTTCAAAAAGTTAAGGCAAGCTTAGTTTTGAAGATACATTCGCACCACATATACATATTTCGTTCAGTCCTCTCACAAGATGCAGCCGATCAGAAAATGAATCAACATAATTTGTATAGAGACTAGTATTCTTTAACGAAAACAACAAGTCAGTAAATGGATAAATATGTCGTATTTTCTCTCAATTCAGGTTTTACTCATAATGTCAGAATAACGTAGTAGCTCAGTGACAAATTTTTATTTTTCCTCTTCTTATTCTTCTTCTTCTTCTTTTCTTTATTCCTCGTCTTCTTATTCTTCTCCTTCTTCTTCCTCCCCTTTTTCATCCTCCTCTTCTTCACCATGTAATGTATTTTAAAGGAAACTACCGGGTTTCTGTTTTGGTGAAGAACCCAGTCAGATTAGATTGAATTTGGGACTTGTTGAAGTTTCGAAAAAAATAAGTTTTCAATTTCGTTAAATGTTTCGACTGAGTTTAAGGCCCTAAAGCCCCGCTTAAGTGTTGGGGGCAAAAAGTTGCTTTGAATTTAATGACAAAAATTTCACTTTAATGTTGTGATAATGTAATAGAGAATGTTATACATATTTCTGCAAGGGTTTTTAAAATAATGTGTTCGAAGCCGAATATTGATGAAATAATGCATAATTTAGGTTTAGTGTTGTACGCAAAAAATCTCATTTGTTTATTCTTTTATCAACATTCGTCTTCAAACAAATTAATTTTGAGAATCATTGCTGACTTCAGTGTTAAATGTCATCCTCTTTCACTTCATTGTATAATTGAAGTGAAATCTTCCCATCAAATGTTTGGGGCTCCCAACACTTAAGAGAGGCTTTAACAGAAACAAACCAACATAAATCATATAAATAGTGACACATTATGGACAAGAAAGTAATACATACCATAGGAGTCTGTGTAGGGGACAAAATCGCTACTTACGAATAGTCTATTATCTTCCTGCTACTTAAATATTACATTTTTAATTTTCGGATTATAAAGAGGTCCTGGTTTCTGCAGCATTGAACCAAAGAGAATAGCGCAAGAAACATCTGTTACATTTCTTTTTACTTCAAATACAATGTTCCTGATGTAAATGTATTGTTCTACATGTTTGTTTTTTTCGATGTGGGATAGTACCAACTTGTCAAACTAGAGGGATTTCCTTGGAATAGTTACCCGACATTGTCACGTTTGCAATGAGACATCATAATACTTAAAATTTTTAAAATTTCATTCGTTGTATTTAAAGTAAAGGCTTGTTTGTGAAATAAGTTCCGAATAACTCCACCGTCCCTTACCTCTACAAACTTGCTTCAAACGCAAAGAAATACAAATTTTATCTAATCTTTCCTTGTTACTGTCCACCCGAGCAAATGATAAAATGAGCTACAAAAATTCTTCCTTTTTTACATAAGTAATTCTATCCTTTTGATTGAGAAGGCTGGATGTCGATCATTATATCCATGCTTAATACATTAAGATTCTTTTTAAAGAAACCCGCACGGTGATATTTGCAGAATAAATTCAAACTTTTCATAGGAAAGAAGATTCGATCGCAATACTGGTTTGATAGAAACTTGACTTTGGTGAATATTTTACGAACCTCCATGAAGTTTTACAAGAAAGACCATTATCCAATACATAAACGCGACGTTGTATTGTTAGCGTTTTAAAGGGAAGGTTGAGTTCTGGGAAGAGGTGAAAAATAATTTGTGAGCGTTATCATTGTTATCATGCAAGGGTGAAAGAACATCAGATAAAACATTTCTTCAAATGCCTTCATATTCTAAATATGGCATGTAACATCGTAAAAATCGGGACGGATTTTTACGCCACGTATTCGTGTAGTCCCATACACATCCTTCTGTGTACAGTGCTTGTAACTTTACCAAGACTTGGCCAAAATTCTTCGCACTTTGATGATTTCAGAACCTTGCAGTACACACCAATACTTATATGCCAGATGTTCAACCATTTCTGATCGATTCCACACCGTTTCTCTCACAATGCAATCGCATGACCAGAACTCAACTTAACTCTCCCCCGATTTTTTTTAATTTTTTTTTTATTTCTATTTTTGTATTCCTTAATTTTATTTCTAAAAGCTCCAATTCTTTTCCGTACATAAACATAGTTTATTCAAAATTGCAACATATTTATAACTAAGCTTTTATCATTTTATAAGCAAATATAAATGCAACATAATCCACTGTTCATTATTTCTCAATGTATAGGACAGAAATATAACACAATCACAAAATAGAAGATATATCACATAATCGATTCGAGCTTTAATATTAACCCGGGAGCAGATAAGGCGATACAATGAACAAGATATTTGTCAAAAAGTATTACTTTGAATTATTTAAACATAAAGTTGAGTTCTGGTCATGGGCTTGCATTGTGAAAGAAACGGTGTGGAATCTATCAGAAAAGGTTGAACATCTAGAATATAAGTATTTGTGTGTAATGCAAGGTTCTGGAATCATCAAAATGATAAGATATTTTGCCAAATCTCGGCAAAGTTACAAGCACTGTACACAGAATGATGCACATGGGACTACACGAGCACATGGCGAAAAAAAACCTCCCCCCCCCTTTACGTATTTTATGTCATATTTAGAATATGAAGGCATTTGAAGAGCCATGCTTTTCAATGAACATGTTTAATCTGATGTTCTTCCACCCTTGCATAATAACAATGATAACGCTCACAAATAATTGTTTACCTCTTCCCAGAACTCAACCTTCTGTTTAAAATTGGCATAAAATGAACCCACTGTGGAGTTTATGAAATACTCTTATCTGTCACAGAGAGAATGACACATTTTTTAACGTATTGTTTCATGATTTAAATGCTTAAAAGGTAATTATCACGAAAATTAATATGGCTTGTTTGTAAGAAAACAAAGATGCTCAGTGTCATTACAGGATATCGACTTTTGTGGGTGTAAGTGGGTGTGTGGTGTGTGTATGTTTGTTCCCCTTATCATATTAGTTGTTTGTATGTGTACAAGTAAAGGCCTCCAAGAGTGTATGCAAGAAGGAAAATAGTTATGACATTCATTATATATTATCGTTATATCAATTCTATCTTAGGTAATTAACATGATTATTGCAACACAATATGACTAGATAATTACAAAACATATAAGAACCTGATATGAATTACATGATAATGGATCAAAGGGTAACCCTTCAAGTAAGATAAAACTGCCTCAAGATTTAAAGTACACATTAAATTTCTTGATCGGGGAAATTCTGGGGAGGACATGGGTTCTATATGCGACTTAAATCCGGGTTCTTACTTGTTCAAACACACCTAGGCGGGACATGATTCTCACTATCATACAGATAATAGCAAAGTAACTACTTCATATATCAGTGCATGTAAAGTGGTTCCAAAGGTGAATCTCTTTACACCCATGATGATTGGAACTGGTCTAAACTCCGCCTCTTGACCTGATTTCAGAATACAAGCAGACCATTACACGCACTAATTATGGAGGTGTCGTGGCATACTGGTTCCTTTTTAATACTCTCAATACAAGGGTTGATGGTTCGAATCTCAGGCCGTCATTAACGTATAATGGCAACACATCAAACCAAATTTACCACTCTCCACGCAGGTGTAATTGGTACCTGGTAGTTGCTGGAGTAATAATAATTTTGTCCCGCTCAGGTAGAGCAGTATTCATAAAGATCTGGCTATATTTGGTAAAGAGGGAAGCATCGTTATGGTATATTATCATTGCATTATATGAGAGGGCGATGAATACTGATTATTTTTCTTTCTAGAGTATTTGAATTCTAAACTCCATGTCTGATTATGTGATTGTACAGTCCGATCACATGTTATGTTCAATATTGAACCTGATTTAATTTAACAATATATACCTTGTAATGTAATTTTGTTTACTTTTTTATGTAGCCTGGTCGTTACACAGTAGTTTTAGTTGTTTATCATTTAATTTATTTACTTCTTCATTTATTAATAACTATATTTCAATAACTTTCTTCATCTCCTCTTTCTTATTATAGAAANCATTAACATGATTATTGCAACACAATATGACTAGATAATTACAAAACATATAAGAACCTGATATGAATTACATGATAATGGATCAAAGGGTAACCCTTCAATTGAGATAAAACTGCCTCAAGATTTAAAGTACACATTAAAATTCTTGATCGGGGAAATTCTGGGGAGGGCATGGGTTCTATATGCGACTTAAATCCGGGTTCTTACTTGTTCAAACACACCTAGACGGGACATGATTCTCACTATCATACAGATAATAGCAAAGTAACTACTTCATATATCATTGAGTGCATGTAAAGTTGTTCCAAAGATGAATATCTTTACACCCATGATGATTGGAACTGGTCTAAACTCCGCCTCTTGACCTGATTTCAGAATACAAGCAGACCATTACATGCACTAATATGGAGGTGTCGTGGCATACTGCTTCCTTTACTCTCAATACAAGGGTTGATGGTTCGAATCTCAGCCCGTCATTAACGTATAATGGCAACTAATCAAACCAAATTTACCACTCTCCACCCTGGTGCAATTGGTACCTGGTAGTTGCTGGAGTAATAATAATTTTGTCCCGCTCAGGTAGAGCAGTATTTATACAGATGTGGCTATATTTGGTAAAGAAGGAAGCATCGTTATGGTATATTATCATTGCATTATATGAGAGGGCGATAAATACTGATTATTTTTCTTTCTAAAGTATTTGAAGTCTGAACTCCATGTCTGATTAATATGTGATTGTATAATCCGATCACATGTGACATGTTCAATATTGAACCTGATTTAATTTAACAATATATACCTTGTAATGTAATTTTGTTTACATTTTTATGTAGCCTGGTCGTTACACAGTAGTTTTATTTATTAATTATTTAATTTATTTACTTCTTCATCTATCAATAAATATATTTCAATAACTTTTCTTCATCTCCTCTTTCTTATCATACAAATCAAATAATAATTGATATTGCACGAATTCTATCTTGATTTTTATTCGCCGATCAAAATGGGATCGCATCCTATGCAATACTATTTAATAGCTTAAACAGATTTATGCGGAACTAGATTATTAGTTTACCAAAAACAGTGTTTCATTAAAAGATTTGTAACATTTATATCTGTGTAATGATATAGGTTCGGGAGCTGTCACTGATCTATGATATATTACAAGTACTTATTTATCTTGCTCTCTTTCCCTCTTTTTCTTTCTCTCTCTCTTTCTCTCAGACGATTTTTACATCAGTATCTTTGCGTCTCTACCTTGCCAGCAAGCAGCACGTCTACTGGAAGCACATCAAGATTCTGGTACCTAACACCTGGTCCATCCAGAGCCGGTATCAATTTGCTCGAACCGAAACTCTGGAGTCAGCCAACATTATCGTGCACAACTTTCCTGATGACGAGCCGTTTGTCGATAACCTAGCAGGATGTGGGAAAGAAGGAACTCTGATGCACATGACGCCGGACTATATTCTAAACGAGGTGTACCGAGAAGACAAGTTTGGTCCCACAGGTTGGTTGCTATTGATGCAAATTATAATATCTTATTAATGATATGAATACTAAAGTGTATGCAAGTAAAAAGAAGAGAGAAAAAAAATGACCTACTGGCTTACTCTAATTAGAAAAATATTTTGGTTAGATCTCATTTACAGAGAGAGGCATGAACATGTTTTAACATGACTTGTTTTGAATACTGTTTTGTTTTCATTTTGTTAAATTTAAACAGACATCATGTTAGTTCGAAGTTGGGGCTATCTACGTTGGGGGTTATTCAAGGAGCACTATGATGGTGTTGGCGTTGGTGCCCCTGCCTATGACTCACCCGGTGTAGGTACTGAAGGGACCCGCTGTTCTCTCAAGATCAAAGGAGATGTTGAGAAGGCTGATGGAACTCTATGCCAAAGTAATCCAAATGGTGGTTATGATTCCGATTGCCGCTTCGTTCCTGATACTAGAGAACAGACTGCGACCGCTTCATTGTTATTTGGAACCAAGGATGCTCATATACATTCGGTAAGTTTGGCATCGTAATGAAGTAGTAGATGTTCTAGTGGGGAATTAGGGGGTTTGAGCCCCACCCTCCCCCTCAACCAAACATTAAAGTCTCTCCTTCCTATTTGTATTGATTATAAATGAATTTCAGCAGTACAAAACAATGCAAACCCCTAGCCCACAAAAGCCACACCACCTCAAAATAAAAGGAAAAGAGACAGAGATATTTTTCTAGTAACACGCCTGGAATGGAAGGGTTGCATTGTCGTTATGATGGATTCATATTTATAGCTAAATAAAGCTTTTACAAATACACTTGATAATATTTTTGTTTTAGCTCCTCGAACTACTCGATTAAACCGTTTCCATCTTTGAGCAATAATACGCTTTCGCGAGGATAATAAAATGCTAACTCTTTGTTTGTTTTTTTTGCGAAAAACTTTCAGTAGTTAGTTCAATCAAAGTAATCAATAATCTAAAATCTAATTGTGTGATTTAATCCATATTTCAGATCGAGGAGTTTTGTAATGACGATCAATCAGATCCAAATAACTTACACAATCCTTTAGCACCGAACTTGATGAATAATAAATGCAATGGTGACAGTGCTTGGAAGGTAATGACAGAGCGAACAACAGACTTCACAGCAGGTATCCAACCTGTCTCAAACACCACTCCTACATTCGATGTCATCCAGCTATCTACAATCAGAAGTATAGTACTTGTGCTCGACATCAGTGGTAGCATGGGGGTAAGTTAGTGATTGTTATATTGTTCAGGACAGTTCGAATTTAGCCATTGCTTAATTTAGACCCAATGCCTTTGCTTCCATATTTTCTTTTCGGGGGGATTGGATTATTCAAATATAAATATACTACTATTTTACGTTCCTTATGACAAATCAATGTGTGGGAATGACTATGCCTCTAATACCAACCATGCTTACAACACTAAATTGTCGAGTTTTTATTGTCTAGAGACTTCGTGTCACCAACTTTCACAATTTATATGTGGTTGACTTTAATCAGTATCATTGCCCTTAAAAATGGAACTTCAGAACATTGCAGTGACAACATTTTCATTATATTACGCATTGGAAGTTATCAACTATCTTTTATCCAAAACGCCATTCTTCTTTTTGAAGGTATTCAGTCCTGCATGTGTTATGATAGCATAGTCAGTTAAAGTACCTTCATGCTATGTTAATGTGGTTGGAACTTGACTTAAATCAACATATAAATGAAGATATTTTGTGATTGAAAATATTTGACTGTTATATGGCGTAGTATGTTGTGTGTCTGCCATTCCAACAGTGATTGTATATGACTTATACGTTCACAGTCATGTGCTATTTGCTTGATATTTTGAATTAGTGTGGCATTAAGGAAAGTGACAGACGAAAAACAATGGTTCTAACCGCCAAAAAATCATACCGTTTCACTTCCTTATTTTTAGGGGAACAGGTTTGACAGAATGATCCAATCATCTACTGACTACATCATGAATGTTATTCCAGACGAAAGCAAGCTTGGAATCGTAGTCTTCGATACAACATCTGAAATCAGGAAGTATCTCACCGACATTACTGACAATGCCTCGAGGCAAAGTCTCGTCAATGCCTTGCCTCCATCCACTAAAAGCTCTACGTGTATTGGATGTGGAATACTGTCGGGCATTCAGGTACCGTGTAACTCTTTCATGTCACCGATCATTTTCTAATCTGACAATGTTTAAAGTATATGGTCGTTTCATTGGAAGTACCTGTCATTATGTTACCAAATGTCTTTCTGTGGCCGTATCTTCATCGTTCTGGCCAAACCCGTACTTTTTTTTTGTTTGTATAGATTTAGATACTTGAAGATATGCCCTTTCCAGCCAAGTACAAAATTATTTTCCCTAACGCTGACAGAATTTGAGAAAATTGCCCTCAAAATTCGCCATTTTCAAGAAAATTGCGAATTGACTTCAACTTCCTCTTAAATGACGATTTGTTATGCATTACGTAACAGTCCGTTCAATGTATGCAATATATTGCACGCAGATGCCAATGGTGTCAAACTGACCGCAATGAAGTATTCTTTCAAATGATACCAACACGTTATATGTTTTTACAGAAATATTTGAGTAAATTGCGTTTGAACAAGGGTCACTATACACATTCTGCAGAGTTTCCACCAAGCTATAACAAGTTTCGTCTATGACATAATTTTTCAGACTGCTTTTCGCCCAATTCCCGTCCTTTTTTTTTCCTAGAAATTTTGCAGTAACATTCCACGTTGCAATACGCAGGACACCTTGAAGCCGGATTTTTGAAAATCGTCAAGGGGGCCGATTAATACGCGATTTTATACTCTGCATGATTGTGTTTGTATGGGCGGCTCTTTGTGCCGTACAGCACGCGCCACCACATGTTCATCATGCATTGCTTGCGATCGAGCCCTTTCTAGCTCCCTTCCTCTATTCCAATTCCCTTCAAACTTCGTAGGCAAAGTCTCTAGCATCCCTTCAAGGTCACGTTTTGGGCTTTTTGGTGGCCTTTATTTCGCCCTACCTATCTCCATTATCAAAGAAGCTACATACTTCTTACACATTGCTCTGGATAGTCTGAGAGAAGCTCTTTCGTTTGAACCGTAGAAACACGTGCGTCATTGCACGCACATNAATGTGTGAGAATGACTATGCCAACCATGCTTACATCACTACATTGTCGATTTGTTATTGTCTAGAGACTTCGTGTCACCAACTTTAACAATTTGTATGTGGTTGACTTTAATCAGTATCATTGTCCTTTAAAAAATGGAACTTCAGAACACTACAGTGACAACATTTCCATTATGTTAGGCATTGGAAGTTATCTTTTATCCAAAACGCCATTCTTCTTTTTGATCAAGGTATTCAGTCCTGCATAGCATAGCCAGTTAAGGAACATTCATGCTGTGTTAATGTGGTTGGAACCTGACTTAAATCAACACATAAATGAACATATTTTGTGATTGAAAGTGATTGAAAATATTTGACTGTTATATGGAGTATAATGTTGTGTGTCTGCCATTACAACAGTGATTGTATAAGACTTATACGTTCACAGTCATGTGCTATTTGCTTGATATTTTGAATTAGTGTGGCATTAAGGAAAGTGACAGAAGAAAAACAATGGTTCTACCTTTAAAAAAAAAACTTACCGTTTCACTTCCTTATTTGTAGGGGAACATGTTTGAAAGAATGATCCAATCATCTACTGACTACATCATGAATGTTATTCCAGACGAAAGCAAGCTTGGAATCGTAGTCTTCGACACAACATCTGAAATCAGGAAGAATCTCACCAACATTACTGGCAACGCCTCGAGGCAAAGTCTCGTCGATGCCTTGCCTCCATCCACTAAAAGCTCTACGTGTATTGGATGTGGAATACTGTCGGGCATTCAGGTACCGTGTAACTCATGTCACCGATCAGTTTCTAATCTGACAATGTTTTGAGTATATGAACGTTATAGGGGAAGTACCTGTGATTAAGTTACCAAATGTAATTATCGCAGTCGATTCTCATCGATTCACCTACAGCCTGAAATGCTCTGTTTATCTCTCGGGTGTTCTGCCACAAGCGGGTCCACACTCAAGAGCCTTCTTTAGTTCGTTTTTATCCCTCTCTATCTTAAGCCTTCTTCTTCATTGTGTAATGTGATCTGTCATCTACAAAGCCTGACACCATCCAAATTCTTAGTCTTTCCCAGTTTCCCATCTATCTCCCCTTTCAAGGTGTCCCCCATCGTAAGATATAACCTATCCACTGAGTGTTCCTCTGTTCCTCGTTCCTATTAGAGCCTTTTGAAATTCTGAGCTTAGTAGTGATGAACCCATGTCATCTTGGTCTTCTTGAATGGCTTTTAGGTATTGCTTCTTTATCGTATAATTGCGATGACGAATATCGTCATTGCCTTGTTTTCGTTCACATTCTGCCCCATTATTATTCTTCTCCGTGTTTTTTTTTGTCTTTTTGTCAGGAAATCTCATTCGTTTTGCACGTAATGCTTGGTATCATTAGTTATGCCCTTTCCTCAAGTCCGTTTCCTTTCAAATTTCATAGGCATAGTTTCTAGCATCTCATCAAGTCACTCCATTCTTCGATTTCCGAAATCACTCATACATAACCGTCCAGGCGCCATTTTGCCCGTTTCTGGTCCGTTTTAATGCCTTTCTTTCTTCCTCCCTATCCTATCTCCAATATCCTAGGTCCTACAGAGTTCTAACAACTTCCTCTAAATAGTCCAAGATATGTTCTTTCGTTCTGCAACGTATAACTTGACCTTCAAGATGCCATCTTCGCACTGCAAATTCAAATCCGAAACTGACTCAAAAAGCTCTACAAATTTGAAAAATGGACCCCTAAAAATCTGAAAATGCCTTTACTTTCTCATTGCATTCCCGTCTCGACTCAATTTCTTGCAGTATCTTTATCTCATGATTGCACAAAACCATGCTAAATGTAATGCTCCATTAAATACGCAAAAAATAAATAGTGCACTCTACAGATTTGGGAATTGGCTTTCTTTCTGTGGCCGTATCTTCATCATTCTGGCCAAACCCGTACCCTTTTTGTTGTTATAGATTTAGATACTTGAAGATATGCCCTTTCCAGCCAAGTACAAAATTATGTACCCTAACGCTGACCGAATCTGAGAAAATTGCCCTCAAAATTCGCCTTTTTCAAGAAAATTGCGAGTTAACTTAAACTTGCTCTTAAATGACGATTTGTATACCTACGTCAATGAAACTTGGCATTTTGATGACGTCAGTGCAAAATGAATGCCAAAAATGATGATTTTGTTATGCATTACGTAACAGTCCGTTCAATGTATGCAGTATATTGCACGCATATGTCAATGGTGTCGAACTGACCGCAATGAAGTGTTCTTTCAAATGATACCAACACGTTATATGTTTTTACAGAAATATTTGAGTAAATTGCGTTTTAACAAGGGTCACGTTACAAATTCTGCAGAGTTTCCACCAAGCTATATATAACAAGTTTCGTCTATGACATAATTTTTCAGACTGCTTTTCGCCCAATTCCTAGAAATTTTGAAGTAACATTCCAAGTTGCAATACGCAGCGCACCTTGAAGCCGGATTTTTGAAAATCGTCAAGGGGGCCGATTAATACGCGATTTTATACTCTGCATGATTGTGTTTGTATGGGCGGCTCTTTGTGCCGTACAGCACGCGCCACCACATGTTCATCATGCATTGCTTGCGATCGAGCCCTTTCTAGCTCCCTTCCTCTATTCCAATTCCCTTCAAACTTCGTAGGCAAAGTCTCTAGCATCCCTTCAAGGTCACGTTTTGGGCTTTTTGGTGGCCTTTATTTCGCCCTACCTATCTCCATTATCAAAGAAGCTACATACTTCTTACACATTGCTCTGGATAGTCTGAGAGAAGCTCTTTCGTTTGAACCGTAGAAACACGTGCGTCATTGCACGCACATCGTTTTGACACGGTTGCATTTCTAGTTCTTCTATGTGTTTCTTTTGAATATCTGAGACATCAATTGGCCCTTCTCCAAATTTGAAAACTATTCCTATACATATTTTTTGTTTGTATCTGTTTCATTAAGTTCCCATGACTTTGGTATTCATCGTGTCGCTTCGACCTCTTTTTTCTAAAGCTTCAATCTTCTCACACTGCTCTCCAAGCCGTTTTTTCTGGCCATGCCTGTTTCCCTGCGAAGTTCGATTTTAAGTTATCGGTACTTCTGTTTTCCTTCTCTTGTTTTTCCCCTTTGCCTTGTCTTCTTTTCTCCAACTTGTCCACATAGTCTGTCCAAGTAGCCAATAGTTTCCTCCGCACTTTCTTTCATCAAGGTCCAGTACATGGCATCAGATTCACGACTGAGCGCTCCCTGTGATTGGGCGGCTAGTTCTCTGGTTTAAGTCGCCAGTCGGAATGGAATGCTGTTCTTCAATCTCTCGAGAACTTCGGCCTTCAGTTTTGTTTAAGTCTCAGTGATGCATTCACAGTGGTAAGGATGTAATAAGAACAAATATGTGCTCCTGGAAAGGTTCTGGAGGTCCTCGCATTTCCTCTGTTACTTTTCCTAACGAATTATGTATTCAAGCTGGAATCTACATACATCTCAAAATTGGGAAAATTAGGAAATTACTTGACCGACCCACAACTGCAAAATTAACCCATGCCTTTGTATCCTCTTACTTCGATCATTGTAATTCATTTTTAGCTGGCCTTCCTCATTCATACACTGTCGCTCATAACGGTGGAATATTTTTTCATCCCAATTTGTGGAATTATTTTAAAATGATTTAAAAATACTAGATCTAAATAATAGTATACATTCTCAGATTTTTTTGACTAACAATTTGCCAATGTGTATTTTGCGTGACTGCTAAAGTATATGCTACTATGTTTATCAACTAGGGGACCTTTCCCCTTAAGTCATAAATGACAGTAATAAGGATTAATGCCCAACAAAAGGGCACTAATATAGCACATTGAAACGGTGTTGATCCTGGGGTCTCACAGTGTCGAGGCCATTGCTTTGTCACTGAACCATGACTGTCACAGCGGGGGCTAGGTTATGGGGCAGTTTCCATAAATAAAAAAATTTAAAAATGCAATAGATTTTCAATAATTGATTGCATTTTACCCCGGTCCCAAGCATAAACAATTCCTCTGTGTGCCCATGCCTTGAGCCATAATGCATGGCCGTCCCGAGGATTGTTTTTATGTTGGGGACCGGGGTAAAATGCAATAAATTATTGAAAATCTTATTGCATTTTCTGCTTTTTTTTTAATTTATGGAAACTGCCCCCTACCCTAGATCCCGCTGCGTACAGTCATTGTTCAGTGACAAAGCAATGGCCTCGTAACTGTGAGGCCCCAGGATCCACACCGTGTCGATTTGCTATATTAGTGCCCTTTTGTGGGGCATTAATCCTCATTACTGTCATTTATGACTTAATTAAGGGCATAGGTCCCCTAGTCGATAAGCATAGTAGCATATACATTCTTTAGCAGTCACGCAAAACACACATTGGCAAATTATTATTCAATCAAATCTGAGAATGTATACTATTATCTAGATCTAATATTTTTTAATCATTTTTTAAATAATTCCATAAATTGGGATTTAAAAAAAATATTCCACCTTTATGAGCGACAGTGTACTTACTTCCATTCCAAAGAATTCAGAGTACTGCTGCAAGGCTTGTTACTCTATAGAGAAAATTTGAGCACATAACCCCAATTTTGCATTATCTCCATTGGCTTCCCGTACACCATATTATTTCAAGTTCTTCTTCTGACATACAAAATTCTCCAAGGCCAAGCCCCTAAATATCTGTCAGATTTGATTTCATTACGTTCTTCTACCTTTTTAAGACCTCTTCGATCATCATCAACCTTGCAGTTATCCATTGGTCCTCGTTTTGTTAAAAAAATATGGCGATCGAGCTTTTTCAGTGAATGCCCCTATCCTTTGGAATAAATTACCAGCGCATATTCATAATACTCATCATCTTGACCAGTTTAAGTCCTTGCTGAAAACGCACCTTTTTCATTTATGAATGCTATTCTGCAGTTGTGAGTCGGTCAAAGGAGGTGCACACCATCTTATTCTTTGTTTGTTTGATCTAATGTTTGACCATAAGTTTGATCTTATTTTTATTTTTGTTATTATATATGCATGATTGGTTGATATTTGTTTGTGTTTATTACAAGTTTTAGTTGGTAATTTTAAGTGAGACAATAGTGCGTTTAGAAACACCTGTATTAAGCGCCTAATGAATGTTATGTAATATTATTATTATTATCTCATGGATGCTTCCGTGTGATAGAGCTGTTGTTTGCGATGGTCGTGTTCAGGTCATGGCAAGATGGTTAATCGATTACAGAACTCTACAAGCTTAAACCATTTTCATTGCGTGGTCCAACTACATAATGACCAATTCCTTGACATGAAATTCTATTAGGCCTTTGCATCAAAATCAAATTCTTTTTAAATACATTTATGCAATGTGACACACAACAAATTCATGAAACAACTAATTTGTTTGCTTTCTTTCTAGGTACTGGGATCATACGCGCAAGGTGGATACATCGTACTCCTCAGTGATGGCGGCGAGAACGCTTATCCATACATCAGAGATACGTATGACGACATTGAAAACTCGGGAGTCATAATTGACACCATCACAATAAGCAACTCAGCTGACCAGCAGATGGAAGATCTTTCCGACATGACTTCTGGTATCTCGACCTTCTGCTCTGATACAGGAACTGGGACATGTCTCATTCAGGCTTTCCAGAGCACTATAACAGAGAGACCTGGTGTCGGCGTTGGGACTGTTCCCATACAGGTATATATTTCGGCAAGGACCGCCAGTTGATATGCAGAGGAGGGGGCCGGGGAAAGAAGTGAAAACGTAGGTTAAAGAGGAAGTCCATCCTGATAATAATAGAAGCAGGAAATCGGAGGAACGGGCCAGTGAAGTTTGAGCGAAATCCGATTAAAAATAAGAAAGTTATGTTTTTTGAAGTTGCGATCAATCAAACAGAATTTGACGACTCTATAACGTAATTTACAGGCGCCCCTCCCATTTGCTCCTAACAGAAAATATCATAAACAATTATTTTCTTAGTTATTGATAACAGAATAGATTTGTTTCAAATGGGGTTTGTATCCCCTCAAAAATATTCAATACTTTTAATTAGGGTGCATGTATGACTGTAAATTATCTTTAGGGCAAAAATTGATTTTTCTTTTTTTTCTTTTTTTTTCTTCTTTTTTTAAAATATTTTTTTCCGAATTTTTAGTGAGTAGCGAATGGGAGGGAGGCTCGCAAAATTCGTCACAGAGTTAACAACTTTGTGTTTGACTTTGAAAATTCATAACTTTCTTATTTTTTATTGTATTTTGCTCGAAATGTTACTGGCCTAATCCCCCATTGTTTTGCTTTAAGTCAAGCCAGAGTTATTAGCTGCATTCTCTTTAGAAACTGATGTAAAAAGTTTATACAAAACAAAACAAAGCAAAGGGAACCAAAAGTAAACCAAAAAGCAATACAAAACATATTTGTTCTTTATAGCTTCTTGATATTTTACATTGGAAAAGACTTATGAAAACAAGTGAAAATGATTCACATCATTTTATAACAAAGTATAGTTTATTACAAAAGCATCTATTCATAAATCAGCCATAAATTGAAATATGGCACATTATCATGCTTGGATTCATTCAGGATGCTAAAGAGTTTTTATGTCACCAAACCCAGACACGATCGAAAGGAAAGAATCACTACTCGATAGGATTGTGTGACTGATAGGTGTCATTTATTGTTTCATTGACTGCAGGATATTAATAATTTGTTGTTTGCTGTCTGTTTGTTTGTTTGTTTGATTGTTTTTCTTGCATTCACAATAATCATTCCGGAACGTGCAGGTATACGTACATAGTACGATATATGAGTAGCACTTCTTAATTAATTTAGTGCTTTTTTAAATTATTTACGCACATATGAAAGAAAAGCTTGCATCGAATTTAAAAATTCAATAATTGTAATGTACTACATAAACTGAAGCATGTTGATAACCTGACAAAGATTCCGACTTCTCATTTTAATGGTCCACATACATTCATCCATAATTAATGATATATTCGGAATTTAAGATCTACAGTTCCGAGATCGTCATCGAATTAGTGCCTGGTCTTGAGGTCGTTCCGGTAATCATCGATGCCGCATTGGGTAACGAGACGGTGATCACTGTGATATGGACGACGAATTCGTTGATATCAGTCGTAGTCACTGGACCAGACGGTACTCGCGTTGATAAATATGATCTACGTTATAACATTGATTCCAACACGAAGATTATAACGATCAACCTACCGCTAGCGCAGGTGAGCTTTTTGTTTATTGTCGCTAGATTTTGGTACTCAACTGTTATAGTTCGAAAATGTTACCACTATTGCAGTGAAGATGTAAAGTAGAGGTACTTTTAGAATATCATCTCTTGTCATTCAATCTCTCCAGAAATGTTTTTTTTTATAAAGACAATCGAAGGTTTGAAGTAAAACCATAAGTGATGTTCTGGAGGATTCTGTACCCTTATGCTCTTCATTGTTTTCTTTGATTTCTTGAATGCTTTATTGACCAGAACTCCTTTGGGGTAATTTTGCGTCGTTTCATCGATCTGCTAGACAAGTTCTACGCCGACAATGTTCAAATTGTTTCCATAATTATATTTTCGATGTTCATACGTTCCCTCATACGTCTTAGGCTGGGTGCTTTGTACCATGCTTCGGAAGTTAATAACAATGTATCCATATTCATTTCTAAAGCCTGGCAGATGGAATGTTACAATACACAACACCGGAGTAGCTACCGAGTATGCTAGTGTTGCAGTAACATCCAAACCAAGTACGGAGGAATATAAGCCAGTCACGGTCACTGTTCTACTAGGATCACGTGTAAGTTTACAAGGATTTGACACGGATGTATTATTACAATAACATGATCGAAACATCTTTCAAGAAATCAATTCATGGGTAATTACTGTCCACTGTTGCATTCCATATTCATAGAAATCATATTCAGATTACGTAACATGTCAGTATAATGTTCGTGCAGAAGTGACCGAGGAGGCTATTGAAATTGCTTCATGTTGGTTTCTTAAAGTCTCTACGATTGTGTTATAATAAAAATACAAAGACATGATTTATACATAAGATAACATGTTAATGAAGTCTATCCATTCACAATTGGTAATGTAAGGATCCTACGTACTCCTCCCCTCCTTGCTTATAGAAATGCTAATTGTTTTATAATAACATGTCCGAGGCCCTGAGTAATGTCACTTTACCAACCTTTAGTTTAACATTTTTTTTTTTTACAATGAAGACATAGATCTAAAAGTATGAGAAGTTTGTATATTGTCTAATACATGTATGGTGATTTGATGTCTTTGAGCTTCCTAAGCACGTTCATGTATTAACAAAATATCATTAATCTTTTGATATTTCTCTTTTAGTTTTTTAATAATATCATATTGAGTTTTATATTTTCCCCACTTAGAAAAGTTCTTAAACATTTGTTTGATTGTGTTATTTAAAGGGATCTGTCTATTATTCATCATGTTGTTTTTTAATTCAATGATGATGATTGGTTTTACAGGAGGTAGACTTTTCTAACACTCCGGCACTAGCTATCTATACTCAGGTCCAACAAGATTACCAACCTGTTCTCAATGCTGACGTCACAGCTATCATTTCAGACGCCTCTTCCTCCACGACAACGATGACACTGCTTGATAACGGATCAGGTGAAACCTCGGACCTTGTATCTGAGTATTGTGCCATTAATATGAAAATAGTAAATTACCTCACTAACTCACTTACCTCACTATATTGATCTCACATTCCAATCACACATTAATGCTCTTTGGAACTCATTTCGGACGAGGTGGGTACAGGCGGGAAATTTACTTGATTCCAGATATTAATTTCTTCCATTTTGGTGCTTAAAAATTTCATTTT
>BEXV01004001.1:21864-32178 GCA_003118195.1 Hemicentrotus pulcherrimus | reverse complement strand
TATTCTAGAGCTCCCTGTCAAAACCTGTATCTCAATAGGTGCGAGAGAAATCGAATTAAATTAATCAAAGGTCACATTATTTTTTGTTTGTTTTGTTTGTGTTTATTCAGTGTATATAATAAACTAACACCCAGGTGTATTGAGAATTAATTTTAGCACCAGGGGCAAACACGAACACTTCTGATTTCCTAGATCTCTATCCTAACTCGAAATCTGAACTTCATGCAGCCCTCTTTTTAACTGTACACAACGTACGGGGTGAATAGAATACAGCCAGATCGTCAGTGGGGAATCCCCATTACGTTTATGGTATTGCTCTCTGATTGGATAATTCTAGAAACAGATGATGACTAGTCTTTATACAGAGATATTTTTAGAGAAAATAAAACATGATTTCAGCCAGCTAAACTCAACTGACAAGTAGATCTACGTACCGATTTGAATAATACGATTTAAGAAATAGAACGCACACAAAATACATTTTTTAGAAATATATATGTATATTTCCTGAATAAAAAGTAAAAGCAAATTTATAAATTTCTTTGAAAAAAGACATACAAACTCGGCGTTGTTGTTGGACCAGAATTTCGTGTCTCGTATCTGACTCAGATTCAGAGTCTAACGAACGAAAGAGACAGCAATGTTGGTCTACTGCAGTACGGTAAGCAAATTAGGAACAGAAATAAGATTGAATTTACAAAAATGACAGAAAAATTGATTATATGCCGAATTAAACAGATACGTTTTAATACAGTAGCTATATAGATCTAGTTCTAGTTTTATCCCTATGGAAACAAAATCAGTCTGATGCGATGCAATGGAGTGATGCTGGACTCCTGGAGGAGTAACTGTTGGTTTGATTTTGAAAGTTATTTTGTCTTTTGACAATGAGAGGCAAACATTTACTACAGGGTAATCCCAAATCAGATGGTTATTTCTGTCTACTACAGGGCAGCGTAATTGTAATCTAAATCTCCAATATGGGAGAGGCCCCGGTGGGGTCACTCCCCTACAGAAGGTGACACGCACGAATGACCGTTACCACAAATACAAATCACCCCCTTTTCAGTTCAATTTCAAGGACATTTCGTGAAATTTAACCCCCTTTTATACGTCAAAACAAGGACAAAATGGTACTGTGGAATACCCCTATTTATAAGATTGTAAGGACACTTTCGCAAATTTACCCCTATTTTACCATATTTCAAGGACAAGACTCGGCTCCGATAATTTTTCTTCCAGGTTTTCTCTTTTCCCTTTTCCTGACCCCTATTTATCAATTTCAAGGACACCTGTACACCCCTATTTTCTTTATTTCGAGGAATATTTTGTCCGCGGACGTTGCTTGAAATTGACCCTTTTTTCCGCGATTTTGGTAACGGTCATGCGGTCCGGAAGTCACATTGAGTGACCCCACCGGGGGGGAGAAGTCTGTCAAGTGTCATAAAGTAGGGGAGTCTCCCAAACCAGCTGTGCACATGTACATCTGCCTTGTGTTGAAGAGGTTTTGTGCATGGTGGCAAGGGCCCGCCCTAATTTACATTAACATTTCTTGTCTATTTCTTGTGAAACTGATTAATTGGAAATCTGATTTTACAAAATTTCAATTGCAGGCTTTTTCAAGACAAGATGGATACACCAATCACTGATGAAGAGCTACTTAATATAGCAGGCAATGTTCCTTCTGCCAATTATCACAGCTTAGGTATCAAACTTGGTTACGGGCTCGGGAGATTGGAGGAGATTCTTGACTCAAAGAACAATGACTACCACAGAAGCACTGTTGCCATTTTGATGAGCTGGATGGCTGCTGCGCCAGGAGAAAACTGGAGAACGAAGAGGCGCAGATTGGAAGCGATTTTATCTTCATTGGGGATAAAAGCATCAAATGTATTGCTTCCAGGTGAGTACAAGACATTGGATCATGGGTCCTGTTCCATAAAACTCGCTATCATCAATTAAAATTTGATAACTGTTATAAGCTACTGAAATTCTGGCAGTAGATGGCTGTGAGCACATTTGTCATAGATCTGTGGCAGCTGGTATTTATAAGAAGTTTTATGAAACGTGGTCCGGGATTGTGTTACTAGGGGACCGGCCATGCAGAGAAAGGAAGAAAGTAGAGCAGAGGCCAAAGATCTATCCAAGTCAGCTCCTTGTTTGAGGTGGTAAACTCATCTAATTAATTCATCAGAAGGGGAAAAGGAAAGAAATGAAGTAGTTAAATTGTATAGAAAATCCAATGACTGAAGATTTCCAATTATTTTAGTCTCTGAGATAGTTTGTAGGAAGTTGCAGGTCATTTTACTTCTCTGAAATCAAAATATTAGATTGAAATTGAGCTCTAGGTGCATGAAACAAAGACAATTAAGATTGCAAATTATTAAAGTCTCTTGTTCAACTTCAGTTTGATCAGTTAAGTTCAGTTTATTAATATCATCATTTCGCAGCCTGGGCTGAATTGCATGACAATTTACAATTAAAAACATCATATGTCTTTCACATTTGTTTCAAATAATACTAGTTAAACTATAAAATAATTAGGATAGACAATGAATTGTCATCAATATTTAGTTAACTTTCTAGTGACAATTCACAATATTAGCAATAAGTATAATTCAATATATTATATGTATATATAGTTTACAACAAAAATATTTCCATTAATAATATTATGTAATTTGGTTTTGCATCATTCAGTAGAGATTGGGTAAATAAGTCATTGATTGAACAAAAAAAATAAAGTTGTCGATACCTGTAATGCTATACTTATAACCCATGTTCATGCTTTGATAAGCGATTTATTATAGGCCCCTTATTGCCTTTTATTATTTGTTTCTCAGCACCACCCTACTCGAGTCAACCAGCTGTAACAGAACCTGAAAGGAGTATGGCCATTCCAATGTACCAGTAAGTGTGAAACTTACAACTCATCTGTTTCGGGCGAAAGAAGGTGTGAACTCCGTGATATACTGAGTTAATGCCCTTCTGGCTCCAAACAGATGACATGAATTGTCTCCTTTTCTTGGAGGTCTAAATCATTTGATTTGTATAATTGTTTCTGATTAAATGATTATTACACCACAAGGATAATAATAGACAAACAGGCTAATGTCAAACTGGGAATCTGACGGACTGGAAATAATACTAAATGAGCAAAAGACCAAATTCGTGTTAGAATTATTGAAGATTTAACCGAACGAAAATCAGCACAAATTGATGTTAGATGCTGCTCATAAGTATCGGCTTGAATGGCCGGTGCAGCCATGAGCCTACTATATGAATTGATATTAGCCTAGGCCTAAATGGTAAGTAGACAAAATGATTATTATATTTATACGATATGTTGATAGTAGAGATGTGCTGGGTTTAGACCATTATTGGTATCTAGACAAATTGGGTAGTACAATGTAGACGAACTGGTTGTAGACCAAATGGCAAGAAAGTGTGGATCTTTTGTAGCCATAGACCAGCAACTGGCGTTACAGACTCTGGTCTTGTACAAGTTAGCTCATAGTCTATGAATCAATGCCCAGAATGAGACGATGTAGCATGTACGTTGAGGAATACACAATGTTTTCATCCCTTTCCTATCATGGCCAATGATCTTGTATTGTTCTAGATCCCTTGCAGACAAGGGATTGACCTTATACAGACTCTGTCCTTCAAAAAGAGAAAGCCACTAATCTGGAAACGGATATCTGGATGAATCAATGCATGTGTTTTGAGCCATTTAAAATTGATGTTCTTATTCGATCTTTATCATTATTCTTTGCCTCTCAATCCCTTGCAGACCACCGATTGGCCTTACAGACTCTGTCATTAAAGAGATAGCCGACAATCTGGAAACAGATGAGCAGATGGAGTCCTTGGCACGTGCCTTGGGTCGTAACCGAGGTCAAATCAACCAGTGCCATGCCACCAATCGAATGACAGGCTCCGTCACGACCAGAGGAACCGTTGACTTGCTGACTGCTTGGAAGGCAACAGTTCAACCTGAAAACCAGATGAGCAGTATGCACAGTGCCATGACATCAGCCAGACTGCTCAACCTAAGAGACACAGTTCTGCTCACTGGTAAGGAAAAGGCTTGTAATAGGTGTTGTAGTTGAGTGGCTTAATCACTTGACTTGAAATTCAAAGGTCGTTGGTTCGATCCCCGACATTGAACTAATCATTAATCTACATTTGCCACTCCATACCCAGGAGAGAAATGGGACCAGATAGGATGACAAGAGCATTTGTGTTTGAGAAAGTATGCCCTCAGGGTGACCAAATGGTAAGAGTACTCCCCAGGGAGGGAATATGGTGCAATAATCCAAATAGAGTGAATTAATCCAATGACCAGGATAATAATATCTGTAAGTACTTAAGAGACGGTATCCCGTATTAAGCGCTACATGGATATAAATCCAGATTATTATTATCACTCGTTCACTCCAACTTGTTTAAGCACCTCCAAAAAGAAATTCCTGTGGAGAATTCTTTTTCTTTTTTTCCCCCCGCACAACTAAACACTGTTAGAGATTTTGTGGGTAACAAGCCACTGAAATGAACACACTACTCTATGTTTATGTATTTGATTTTGTCATTGGAGCATTTTTATTTCCATGTCGTATATATGCTAGGCTGTAGTTTCCAAGGAGCCTTTAGGTAAAATGCTTGCAAATGAAGACCATGATGTGCTCAGTTTCGAAAACTCTTCATTGTTTTCAAAACTTCAGAATATGGTAATTGAAACAGATTAAGCCATGATTAATGTTCTTCTCTATAAATGTAGAACTTTCTAAATGGGTAGATGCATTTGGGATATGTCATAGAAAACTAATTCATATAAACTCTTAGGCTAAGGTTGATAATATTTTGATACATTTTTGTAGTTATTTAGATATTCCATTGTATGCTTCATGTTGTCTTCTTGGTGCATCCCAGATTTCTATAGTTATTCACTTTCTCCTTTTTTCTTTGTTCATTCCACAACTCTCATTTTAGCTTTTAAGCAACAGGAACAAGAACAGAAAGCTTATCGGAGACAACTTGATCAGCAACAGGAACATCCGCCTCAATCTATTAGTCAAGGCAGTCTGTCCACTATGACCAAATCAGAAGTAGACTCAGCATTTTCTAGCCTGCGTGAGTATGGTCCTCCTACACATATTCCGGGGACAATTCCTCCGGCCTATATTTTATCAAAGATATAGGGTTTGGGTTAGTGCTGCGATTGGGTTTTATACCAAGTTTTAAAAGCACTGCAACAGTTTTAGTAGATGTGGATGAATCGTTGTCTTCATGATGGGGATTATAATCTGAATAGACCATGCTTGTAGTGCAATCAAATTTCTTTGTTGAGTGCCTCGTTACAATTTTTTGAATAGTTAGAAATGCAAATGCAAATTGCATAAATTAGTTGTTGCTAGGTAGGACAAACCTTAGGGATTGTTCTACCTGATTTCACATTCTGCCTGTTGAAATACAGTTATTCTTAACAGGTGAATAAAATAATTTGTAATTATCTGGGCACTTAACAAAAATTTCTGCATCTAATATGATTGTATTACGAAAATAGACTTTTCTGAAAAATTGTCATCTGTCTTTTTTTTTTTGGTCCAGGTTCTGTAGATCCGAGAAAAAACAGCTCTTTGCAAAGGAATGAAGATGCAAGAAGAACAGTAGAGACACAACAAAGAAGCGCTCCACCTAACCAGGCAAACGACAGTGCGACCAGCAGATCCTCTCAGAGACAGCAAAAGTTCTATGACATCTATCTTAAGTTTAGTCAAGACACGGTTCATGTACAGAAGGTGAAGGATATCATACGCAGGAATGGCTGGACGATGATGACTTCTAACGACTGCAGGCTCGGTGTCCCAAAAATGACCAGTATAGAGGACGCCCTGAAGACCTGTTCCCATGTTGTCCTTATAATCACGAAGGAGGATTGCGAGAAGAACGATACGTATTGGACCATGACGATGGGGATGGCATTTCAGTCGATGGTGGGCGGGAGTTTGAATGGGCGGGTGATTTCAATCCGATGCTGCAAGGAGAGTCATCTTCCGTCACAGCTTCAGTTTTTAGAAAATGCATTCATCAATGATCCCTATCTAGAGGAAAAGTTAAAGAGGACCATTGATGTTAGCATCAGGAAGAAACAAGAAGGATCATTATTGGGTTAGTTACATATGATCAAGTTGGTTTTGGTAATGCTAATGCAGTGTGAGAAGAAACTGAAAGCGATCAGAAAATGTTGCATGTGTAGCACATAAGTACTGGTATATACCTCTCACTATGAACATGACTGACAAAGAAAGCGGACAAAATATACAGTTCCTCAAGTAGACAAAGGAACATCCCTTCACTGCTATTATGTAAAAAGGTGAATATGCATGTGACACCTGTTCTACACATTTTTACATAACAGCAGTGAAGGGATGTTCCTTTATCTACCTGAGGAACTGTATATTTTGTCCACTTTCTTTGTCAGTCATGTTCATAGTGTCTTAAGCCGCAGCACCTGTCTTGTGGAATGGGCCTCTTGACCGACTTCGGGAGGTCACGAGCACGGAGGGTTTCGCAAGGGCCTTGAAACTTATTTGTTATCAAGGACTTCATGTTCTACTTTGGGTTTTCTCTGGGTTTGTTGGGAGCTTGTTCCACATGGCAGGTGTATACCTCACAATATTGGCTATTGCCACACATTAAAGGTTCTAGGACAATTAACCCCTTGGGCAATCACCTCCCAGCAGTTTACCAATGGGACAACAATAATAATAGTAGCCTAATAGTCCACTCCAAATTTCATTAAACTGAAACAGAAATTCTTTTTGGTTGAGGTTGAGCGGAACCTCCCGCGAATCAACAACCTGCCAGCTGGTCCAAGCTCCTTGGTGAACATACATGGGAATGTTTATAACATCGGCTCCATTAATATTACAGGGAGACATGATCTTCTGCCCCCGCACCCGATGATTACCCCCCTTGCAGTACGGCAAGAGCTGAGTAAACGGTTGAATGTTCCCCGTGTTACTCATGATGACTGGAAGGGACTTGCTAGTGCTTTAGGATTGGATGGCGACATCGATAGTCTGACCCGCAAGGAAGATCCGACAGCAGATCTGATTGACCTGGCGGAGAGACAGAAGAAGATTTGCAGCCTTGAGGATCTGAGGCTTATTCTGAAGCAGATGAAGCGCGATGATTGTGTGGATGTTCTTGATGCTTCCCAAGATGTCGGAGCATCGTTAGAGTCAAACATGATGATTACAGATCTGGACAGAAGTAGCAGTTTTGGTGATGACTTTTGAGTTTATCACACCTCAGCCTTTGACACGGTTTCTGTTGGAGGAGAGCTGTTGCAGTCCAGTGAATAAGTCTCTGGACTGTGAACCGCAAGGTATGGGGTTGGAATCCCTACAGTACTAACGTCCTATGGCAATAGGCTAATCTACATTTGCCACACTCAACCCAGGAGAGTTTAACAGGTTTATGTTCTTATTATTCCTTGAAATGCAATGTCTGCTGCTAAAAGCTGCTGGAGCTAAAGATACGGTAATAATTTCCAAAGCTGTTTTGCAGCGCATAGGGACGTTATAATGTGAAATGCGCTAAGCAAGAATTAAATATTAATATTATTATTATGTTCAGGCACCAGAAACTAAGTACATTGAATGGTTATTAAGGGAGCTTCGCAAAATGTAGTTTCATGAAATATGTACCTGGAATGCAAGAGGCTTTTTTTGTATTATAGTTATTGATGTCTGATAATGAAAATTCCTTTTTTTCTCTCTACATGTCTGAATGAAAGTCTTGATTGATTTAGATCAGGCCTTCTCAACTAGTTTATTAGAAGCGCCAAAACAAAAAAAATATTGAGGTTGAAGTGCCAACCTGTATGTTTGGTGACTGTGTTGCGAGGGTGCGCAGCAACCAAGCCGATACCGGGTGGGATCCAGGGCTGCGGCAAAGCCCCCGGAAGCTAGTGGATTTTAAGGCTTTTTCAAGGCCCAGATTTAGAGTTTTTAACACCTTTTTGTTCCATAAAACATTGATCATAATTTCATATTGATGTGAAACAATTAGTACAATTCCTGGCTAAAATCTACAATGGAAGTGAATTTATATGTAGTTATTTTGGTGCAATAAACACAGAAAATGTCAAACTCAAGCGAACATCAAACAAACAAAATGGCTTGCTTCCATTTTGGGCTCAACTTCGACTGCGACTTTTTGATTTTGCCGATTTTTTAAATTTAATAACCAAAAAAGCTATCTTTGCTACTTAGGAAGAAGGATTCCTATCTTCTGACCTTCAAACTCATTTTTTGTTCAGTAGATTTCTCTCTTTTTGTCTGAAGATTGATGTGTAAAAGGTTCATTCCTACATTTGCCTTGAAAGAATCCACATTTTAGCTGTAAAAGGTTGGCAGGTATGAAATGATATGATAGTAAATGCATGGTTAGGTTTTATTCTTTTAGATCTGATTAACATAGAATGATCTTCATTTGCGTTATAATTTTAACTCTGAGATGGATTTTTTATTTTTGTTTGTCTTGTGCTGATCATGAAAATGTTATTTTACTATGCATCATGTTTTGATGAGGAAAACTTTGTATAATTTTTAAATGTTTTATATACAATGCATCCTAGAAAAACAAAATCAAGAATTTATGTTTTATCATAACTTAATACATATTTGTAATGCTTAGATCAACCTATTTCATTTGATGCAACTCATATGATGAATATTTCTTGCATGAGTGATTAAAAACAATTTGAAGAGAGGGTACCTAAAAGTCATTTGGCAGGCGGTATCTGTAATTCAAAGAGAAAATCACATTTCTAGATAGTTCATTTTCTGCCCTTTCATATGACACCTCGATCTGGAAAAATTAGCCAGGAAAAACAAAGTTCTGTTTGTTTAAAGTTTTGCTTCTATCTCCATAATTTGATTTAACAAATTTGTTTTCACTGGCTACCTGCCGTAGCAACAAACAGAGTTGACAAAAGACATAACTCTGTTTCGTTGACAATCAGCCATGCATGAAGTCTTTTGTCATCTTTATAATTCAAGAGGGTGTAAATTGTTATGGAAATGTTTGTGACGTTCAAATAGAGTTACTGGTATACCATTTTCAATAACACATTTAAATATATAAACACCTCGTTTACAAGTGCCTACCTGCATATGCATGTAGTGAAGAAAAAAATTAAAGTTCAATTTAAAGTTATAACTTTAGATTAGGAAATGTTTGTGACGTTCAAATAGAGTTACTGGTATACCATTTTCAATAACACATTAAAATATATAAACACCTTGTTTACAAGTGCCTACTTGCATATGCATGTAGTGAGAAAAAAATTAAAGTTCAATTTAAAGTTATAACTTTAAATTAACGATTTGATTAAGAATTCCTTATTAAAAAGTACCATGGTAACCATGGAATCATACAATGGATGATTCCATGGTTACCATCGTTCAAATGGTGAATGGTAATCAAGGAACCATGGTTACCATGGTACTTTTTTTACAAGGGATTAACATATATAATTTAATTAATTAAATTATATTATATTGATCGATCGAAACACAGTGTATATTTCAATACTAGTACAATGTTCCTGTCATTTACATTTGTTGTATAGAATAAGCCATGGGTTATGTATGCAGCTGTTGATTCTTTTACAAATATTAAAAAGAAATTATATTTGATCGATTATTCCTGACTTGTTATACCCGTTTTTTACTTCTTTTTTTTTTCCAACTTTATTTGTGCATATATATTCAAACATGGTCGATGTACATATTAATGTCCAATACAACCCTTATACTAATTAATTTCATTTTTATGAAAGCAGAAAAACTTAATGGCGAAAGATTGAAATAGATTAACAACATATATTTGAAAATACAAGATCACAACATTTCAGTCACTTTGTGTGTTAAACCAAATAAATGGAAAAGTTTTACAGCACTTTATGTCACAGTGTACTAACATATTGAGCCCTTTTGAAGCCCCCATACGCAGGCCTTTACATGTAGGAATTACAACTTTCATAAATTCATTTCTTTCTTTTGGGGGGTCTGATTTCAGTCACAATATTACCATGCAGTATTTTCTCTCATTGTTTCTGCTTAATTTCTTTTAGATTAATAAATGATAATAGTAATATTTAATTTTTATATAGCGCTTAAAGGTAATACAAAGCTTTGGTATGGGGTCATGAATTTGGTTCAAATGAACATATTGGAAGCATATGCGATCCTACAATATGCAGTGATCGCTGTCGCGGTTGAAATCGAGTCTAAAGTTATG